>JAURVB010013109.1:0-103594 GCA_033002965.1 Piper betle | reverse complement strand
ATTAAACTCGACATTCAAGGAGTCAAAGAAAGGTGAAGCAGAATAGTCCTATAGACCTGAATGAGTTGAGCTCCTTATCCTAACTCAATGAGCTCACTCTGTGTATCCTAACAAAGAGATGAAACCTGAATCAACCTCAGATTGCATAAGCACACAAAATGAGGCAATGCGTCAACACATGTACATACACTAAGAGACCTAATTATCTTACTTATCTCTCTTAATGAAGTGGTAAATATAAGTAGATAATCTTAATTAGGATTTTGGTTGCATGTATACTTAATAGAAAAGTTTCACACTTAGTCAGACTTAACCAGAAAATTTTTTGAACAAGGCAAATGAAATCCAATTGAGCTGAGAATTGGACCGATCGACCTTGATACTCTAAGGGGTAAAAAATTACCAACTGTTGACCCATGGGCCAACATGGTAAACAAGGCCCACTAAGATCAGGCTACGGTGCTAGGAGCATTGTTCCTAGGCCTCTCACTAATTTTCATAAGTCTTGTTCATAGGTTCAAGACTCAAAATGGGCCCAGGTATATGAGTAGGGTTAGCTAACACTGTAGTAATGAATCCTGTAAAAGTTTAGGTCCAAATGCTAAATATTTGGGCTTGAGTGAACTCGAGATATAGAGGCATTGGCTAGGATATTTCTAGAGCACGTTGGAGCTACTCCATTTGGAAAATCTATACCACAAGATCTAATGAGTCATTTGCTCTCAAATTTTATGGTGATATTACTAGGAAAATCCTAGGGGTCTAGGTAAAATTTCATGCAATTTTACCACCAAATGACCGGAGTAGGGGATTTTGTAACTAGAGATAGGGAATTAGGGTTTCACCTTGCATTCCTGTATACTCCACGAATGTCGATTTAACTAACCACCTAAATGATTTAAAGTAGCCCAAATTTTACATATTTCTAGTAGACATTTAGTAAGTCCTTACATAATTTTTATAGATTTTATTAGCGTCTTTTAATAGGCTCACTATGTAACACAATCTCAGAGCATAGCATATCACATCAATAGAACAACAAACACATAATGCATGTAGGGTTTTGTTCATACCCTTACTAAGGTTCTTTTAGCACAATTTTTGAAAATGATGTAGCTAACATCCTAATACAGTCATGCAAAAGATATCATTCAAATACAACCTAAACTAAAGTCTAAAAATTGGAGAAAGAGGCAACCAAGTCACTGTGAAAAGGAAAGTTGTCACCTTTTTGCCATATTTAGCACCCATATATGCTGAAACGTACATAACTAGACAAAACCTTCCAAATAAAGTTGTAGATCTAGCTCGTATTAACACAATAAGACTAAAATTATGGCAAAAGGTGACTTACATCATGAGAAATGAATTTTTTATCGAAACATTGTATCATATTATACATACAGTTTGCAAAAAACATAACTACTTTTATATGCATCTAATCATGATAAAATTAAGGTCTAAATGCTCCTAATACAGAGATCTACTTGAATAAAATATCAAAAAAATTAGATCTCAACAGAACGACACACATATAGACATTCAAATGTCGAATATGAGGCAAAAGGTGAAATCTTTACTTCACAATTCACAAAGGCTAGGAGGAGGTCTCTTGGGGCTTCCTACCCCAAGATCTTTAACTCTTAGGGCTTCTAGGGCCTTGGAGGGGGCTTGGAGAAGCTAGGAAGAGTTGTGGAGCAAGTGGAGAAGAGAGGGGAAGAGGCTAAGGTCAGAGTGAAGAAGCAAAGGAGTGAAAATAGTAGAGAAGAGGCCCTTTTATATGCAGAAATCAAGCATGGCACAAGGGCACCAGCCCAACACAATTGCCAAGTTAGGCCACAGAAAGCTTAGGCCAACCACTTGCATTTGCTAAACCAAGCCACACACAAAGTCAGATCAACTTATGGGTACAAGGGTGCTTATGCAATGCCTTTTCGAGGGCAAAAAACACTCAAAACCCTAATTTTGGTTCCAAAAAAGGGTCGGAAGCCCTAAGGCACCGGCGTGAGGTGCTGAAGGGTGCCTAGGGTTTTCACCTTATGGTCATCCAAGGCAAACTAGGGAATCACATTGTAGGTTCCACAAGGGCTAAGATCATCCGAAGTCTATGAAGTTTGGCAGCCACTTTAGCAACGAAAAATCAAGGGGTTTAGCCCTAATGTGTGTAAAGAAAAATTTGGTAAACACTACACCAAAGTGTTTGGCAACTAAAAGTCAGAGAGTAAAACTCTACGTCTGATACAAAAACTTCAGTGGGCCCGTAGGGACTTCGGTGAATCATTTGACAAATTAGTGTTCAAAAAGTTGTCCAAACTAACCGTCGAAAAAAACATACTTTGGGGATTTAAACTCTATTGGATACTATTTTGGGGAGGGACCTCTAAAGGCATAAATAGTGCATTGGGGGTGTGTTTTAAGGCATCATTGACTCAATTGATTCCCTTGGAATTCTCTTGGACCTCTTGGATGCTCAAATTTTGTGCTTAGAATTGACCTTTCTATCTTGCTTGTAATTCTCGTGCTTCTTATAGTGTAAAGTCCAAAGAGAGGATGTAGTGAGGTAAGACTCCAGTGTTTTAGCTCAATTTGTAAACTTTTGAGGTGTTGGAAGTAGGTGTGAGCACTTATCTTGGGCAAAGAATGTGCTACTTGGAAGACTTCTTTAGCTCATGGTGTGGGCTTAGGAAATCAGGAATTAGCTTCAAGTGGTAGTACTCCTATGGTATTAAAAATTGGTTGGAAGGCTTCTTAACACTTGTGAGTACTTGAGAATGATGGCTTGTTGGTTGTAAAATTCCTTAGTACTTGGTACTTATGAATAGGGGTGGGCACCGATTCAAAATGATTGTGTTTGAAGTTTGTCTCATCGAATTTAACCAACCGATTATGACAGAATAAAATCAAACCAAACATGGACATTGTTTCGTCCAATCGAATGACTGATTTAGTAACTAACAAAAATTATAAATTAATGTATAAATAATATTTTTAAAGTTTATTACTAAATTATTATTAATAATTATTAAATTTAAAGTACATCAAGCATACTTTTTGAATTTTTCCACTGTAATATAATATTTTTTTATTCAAATAATTTTTTTAAAAAACCAATTTTAATTTTTATGCTAATTGGCATAAGAGAAATTAAGAAAATTAAAAGAAATAACTATTATATAAATGAGATATTAAATGTTCGTGGAAAAATTAATATTTATATTTAATTAAAAAATACAATAATTATGGGGCGAAATTAAATTTCTATGTTGACGGATTTTTGACCTTGTCTTATTGTGACAGATTTGACCAAATAATTTTGACCAGGATGTTTGAGTTTTTGCTTGAGGTTAAGTGGATGAATATGGACAATGTTTTGTCCCGATCAACCGACGCCACCCCTATTTGTAAAGAAAGGTTTGTGATTGCTTATAAGTGTATAAATTGATTGTCATAGTGAAACTCAAGAGACATATCCAACTAAAGGATTTGGTGGGCTATAAAAGGGAAATAGGACTTCCAAACTTCTTTTAAAATATTGGTTTTCTCTCTTTCCTCTTTGTATGTTTATCGTATTTAGTATACTTTGTCGCCCATTTCACTTAATTTTCTTGTATTTTACTTGATCACTTTAAAAGCTAAGTGAATAAAGTCAATGTTACTTAGAAATTTGTATGATTTGATTTATTCGCCAAATAAGTTTTTTTGTACTTTTAAACTTGTGCTAATTTGCTTCACTCACTTATTACTTGATTACTTTGATCATATTGTACATGTGCTTAATTGTGTTAATATTTAATTGTGCATAAATTGTTTCTACATTGTGTCCATTCTTGTGATCTCACAAGGGTATAAGCTTGTGGGGATCTAATATTTTGATTTGTGATCTTAATTAACTCTCTCCCATGTAACCCTTTCAAAATAGTTTTTTATTTTGAAATATTTTCTAAATGGAATTTAATTATTTAAGGTTATTTTATTTCTAAATAAGATTGCAAATTAAACCTAATTTTTCAAAACTATAAGATTTTGATTTGAATTTAAAATTTTTATGAATAGAATTCTTATAGTTAGTTAAAGCTTGAGATGTAGAATTAATAGCTACTAACTCCCACTTAATTTTTTTATAATTACTTTCGCAATTTGTGTATCAAAGTTCCACATACTTATGAAAAAAAAAAGAATGGCACGCCAATGATTGTGCCTCATATATCTCATGCGCTCGAGCTTCTGAAAAAATACATAACCTTTTTATATTTTTTTACATTAGCAAAAGTAGGATATGATTAAGAGTTAAGTGACCCATTTAAATTTATATTATTTTGAGCAGGAAATATATTGTATTTATTGCACATTTTTCTACAAAATACGAAGAGTATATATTACTTAATTTTGGCAAAGTTGTTAATTTAAAACTTTTCCAAATTTTATATTTCTTTTATTGTCAGCCATTTGAGTGGTAAAAAACTTCTTCTTAAATAAATAATTCTCCGTACGCTACTAAAATTTCCTTTTTTTCCCTATAAATTTATATCTCAAAAACATAGTATCTTTAAAATATTTCTGAAGCAATGTTTTTAAATGGAACTTAATTATTTTAAAGGATTTTCAACAACTAATTATGAATTGCAAATTTAAATCAAAATTTTTAAAATATTATAAAATTTTAATTTTACCTCTATTTAACAATTTGGCTCAACTGTAAAGTCATGGGCC
Organism: Piper betle; assembly: GCA_033002965.1. NCBI lineage: Eukaryota > Viridiplantae > Streptophyta > Magnoliopsida > Piperales > Piperaceae > Piper > Piper betle. Next base: position 98,884 of record JAURVB010013109.1, on the reverse strand, counting down.
AAATCATTTATTTAAAAGTGGTTAAATAAATTAAAAATCATTAATACATTCCTATTAATGTCTAGAATTTTATCTTAATAAGCATTGAATATGGATTAATGTTAAGATATTACAATTTATGCATATCCTTGGAATTCCATTACCCCTGGCCTTATCCTATGTTCAATCTAGCTTAGCTCACTATTTTGTTCAAAGTTGATTTTGATAAGGCATGTAACAACATGACCCAAGTAAAATTTGACGGGCATAAATCATTTCTTCAATGGTAAATACAAGTTGAAAATTATAACTACAATCTCAATAATATATTAGATCCTACCTAACAAAGTATTAAATATGTGACTAATTTGGGGGTATTAGACTTTAGTATAAAATTTTAAAATATTATCAAATCATGAACTATGCACAATCTAGGGCATGTGATGTTTTAAAAATGATTTGGGAGCAATTTTTTATTTTAAATGTATTTCAGAATTAAATAGGGATTACAAATTTAAATTGGATTCTTTATAAAAAAATCTAATTTTCAATTGAAATTTTGAAATAAATTTATTTTTTATTAATGGGTTTCTTAATGTCACCTTCTCCACTATAACCATTTTCTTTATTTTTTCTTATTATAAGACCCTTTTCTTCTTTTTTTAATTTTGATTTTGATTTTGAGTATCCATTTGTAATAAATACTAGATTAGTTATTATTTATAAATTTATTTGTTTTAAAAATATTTATGCAATTTATAGCCTAGTTATACTTTTAAGTTCCTTATAAATGTATTTGTTTTATAAATATTTATCTGATTTATATCCCATTTGTATTTTTTATTTATATTTATCTTATCTTTTTTTCTCCAAATTTAATCCTTTTTTTTTGCCATATGAATACAAAAATTTCTTTTTAAAATATTTATTATCCCCATTATACAATACAACAAACATGATCTAATATTATCCCACTCTGTATATATTTTAGATTTTTCTTTTTGATTTAAATAATTATACACTTGCAATTTTTTTTACATTGATAAATTGTTTAAATTAATTTAATGAATCATGTACAAAATATAAGCCTCACTCATGAAAAGAAACATGATCATCTAATAATAAAGTCAATGGTAACCATGGGTGCCCATTGTTTATGGTTAAATTGAATATTTAACTCAAAATAAATCCTTAAATATAGTAAAAATTTTTATAATTAATAATAGAGTTTGATTTGTAAAAGATGAGTATCCGATTATAAATGGACTGTTTTGATAATATAATAATGGTTATAAAATATGTAATTCTTAAATTATAATTTAATCATAAAAATTAATATTTCATTAATTATGAAAACTAATGTTTATCAATACAATATTCAAATGTCCTGTTTATATATTAAAAAATATTTTTACTTAATTTCACTTTTGACAGCATGTTATTATTTTATAATGCTGATGTTTTAAGAAAAACAGTCTAAATAGTTAAATAGATACCCGTTTAAATCTTATTATTTATTACAAATAATCGATTTTAGTTATGTCTTAACGGCGAATAGTGGTCTTGAGCATCTAAAACAAAGAATTAAATGATAAATGGTGAGATTTGGTCTGTAGGTTTAGCCCCGGTGTGGTTTAGACGATGCCCGACCTCACCCGCCCGTTGGGCGATGGGCATCCGTCCCGTGAGTCGCGCATGTCGAGTGTGAGTCCTTTGGTGCCAGATCTTCACCCGCCGGCCGTCGGCATACTGTCGTCAAGGCAGGAAGTAACTCCCCACATACCCGTCGCCTACAGGTTCGCCCCGCCCCTCGCCGATCTATCCTCCGGCCTTCCCTCCGGCGATCCGGACGCCCTCCTCGCGCCTCACCGCTGTGGGTTCGGTCCTTGCTTGGCCGCCCTCGCCGACGTCAGATCTGTTCTCGACGGACACCGCCGTCCTTGGCTGTGATTGCTGTTTGTGGCGGCGGTGCCTGTCCGCATCCAGATCCCCCGTCCCCAACTGGCGCCGTTATCACTGTTGGCGCCTGCCGCCCACGCCTGCGCCAGATCCGCCGTGATCACTGTTCGCGGCTGCTCCGCTACCAAGCCGTCACCTGTGCGTCGACCAGGTACGATTTAGGGTTTACCATTCATGTGTCAAATATAATAACGTATCATATTGTGATAAGGTTAATATAATCGAAATTAAACTCGACGAGCAACATTTGAATTTAGCCAATGTGTGTATTAAATTTTTGTGATATGATCTATATAATTGTGAATGCTGTGCAATTGTAAGATTGAAAGCTTTGTGAATGAAAATGCTTGAGCTCTATCTGTGTTATTTTGGCTTTTGCGGATGGCCAAAATATAAGAGGAGACTTTGCCTAAACTTTTTCAAAGTTTAAACATATACTAATTACCATTGTTCAGCTAATTTAAGTATGAAATTTGACAATTTCATGCGTACTTTATTTTGAAGTCATCTTGGAATTAACAACATTTGAATTTTGTAGATGTGTTATTACAGCTAATCATTTAATAGTGCTCAGCTAATTAATTAGTTTTCTTATCGATATCCAATGTTTTAATATTGAGTTTTTTATACTGCCTTGAATTAGTTGTGTTGGATTTGCTATAATCTTATATAGCTAATTAACCCTAATCGTCACATAAGATGAACCTTCAGCATTTTTTGTAATGACCTCCATACTGATGTGCACCTAAGGTGCAAATGTGTTGGATTCACTAATATAAATTTATTGTAAAGTTATTTGTGCACTCCTCTAGATAGTAGCGCGATGCCCTATTAGAAAGAATAGTGAGTCAGAAACTCCGATATGTTCTTGGTCTGTCCTTGTGAACGGTACAGGAAGGTTGCATTTGTTTTGGCAAGGCAGAGATTCAGTCGGCATCTCCTCGTATTTCTCCAGTTGCACAAATTAGGTTCATTGGTGACTTAATAATCGCTGTAGACACCTAAATTGTGCATCGTGTCACCAATTTAGGCCTGTAAATCACGCACAAAGCCACATATAAAGATGCCAGGTGAGTACGAAATATTGTCAGCAAAAAATGACATTTTTCTTGCAATGAAATTCTGAAGAACATGAGCAAACTAAATCATTCATGAACTCACACAATTATCAAGCTAACTCATGGGGTGGTTGCGTTGTTTTAAGCTTATTTATTGAAAAATATAAAATTATAACTGTAATGACTCAATACGTGTTTGGCAAAATGCTGGCAAAAATAAAGTAATGGATGCACCCTTTAAAAACCATCACAAAAAGTTAGAAAATAAAAAAGAGAGACTGATCATTTTTATTTTTTTCAAATACTTATAATAAAATTACCCCAATAATTGTAACCTCTAAATGTTTTTTGATAAAATTTTCTTGGTGTTAATGTTAATATAAAATTTTCTATTACAACTAAACCCCCTATCAACCCAAATTTTATTACATGTAAGCAATGATGAACTTTGTGTATGGAAGTAATTATGGGGGAAAAGAAGAAAATACAAACAAGAGTACAGTTATTACTCTTGGGCCTTCCAAACAGTAATCAAAGCTTAATTTTTCCAATTTTTACACAAATCCTAGCGGCTAATATTTCACTTGCTGAACACAAAAAACCACGGTAGTAGTGCATAGCTGATGTCAGACAATTTCAATTTTTTCCAATATAAGTAAATTCGTTCATGAGGAAATGCTAAAAAATTAATCTTTAACACTACAAAACAATAATTCTACAGTTCTCCATTATAACTCCTATTTTTCAAGCACCATATAGTTAGAATATCAAATTCTTGAAAATCAACTCCTTCATATAAAAAAAGAACAGAAACCATTGACACGCAAGATATAGTAAAATCCTAAAAGAAAATAGTACTATTCTTGCTATTCGAAATGACAATTTCCACAAAAAAACTTAAATCACTGCTACCTAAGCCGATTATCAGAAAAATTTAAGCAGAGAATATCAAGCACAAAATCACAGCAAGCTACAAAGCTCAAAAACTAAAGATCGCACACCAATTAACCCAAAAAAAGTACCTAATCTCAAATGATCAATCAAACAAGCCCTCATTTTCTGCCAATTTCAGCACACACACACTAAAAATCTAAATCGAGAACGCGAATAAAGCGGAATCGAAGCTCATGTAATGAGGGCACAACATTGTACCTAGTGGAGATACGGTGACAGAGGGAAGGATTGATTGCCAGGAGGTGGAATGGCAATTTTGGATCTGGACCGGAGTCGGAGGTGGTCGGTGGGTAGGAGATGGACCCAATGATTATTTCTATTATGCAGGTCGGAGAAGGGTATGCGCAAACTCGATCCAATCAACAAGGGGGCTGTCTGTTGAACCATGTTTCCTGTGTTTGTTCGATTTTTTTCTAATAAAAATGTAATTCACCCAAAAAAAAAAAACTTTAGATATGGCCGAATTTTGCTGCGTTTGTGTAATTTTTTCGATTAAATTGTTAGTAATTAGGTAAAAATGTTTTAAATATAATTTTCTTTAACTCATAAAGAGCTATGTCTGGATTTTTGGTTGATTGGTGTGGGATCTTTGTAATTTTTTTTGGTTGATTGGTCTGGGATGTTTCGCTTATGAGGCTTGTAGGTGACTGTGATTTTGTGCTTGATGTTCTCCGCGTAGTTTTTTTCTGTAGATTGGCCCAAGTTGCTGTGATTTAGGTTTTTTGTCCAAGTTGCCATGTTGAATGACAAGAGTATTGCTATTTTCTTTTAGGATTTTGGTATTTATTTCGTTTGTCAATTTTTTATTTTTTTATTTTTTATTTTTATTGTAAGCTAAGGAGTTGATTTCTTTGAATTTGCTATTACGATTATATGGTGTTTGAAAAATTGGGGTTATAGTGGAGTACGGTAGAATTAATTTTTGTGTAGTGATAAAGATTATTTTTTAAACTTTTTTTCTCATGAATGGATATGCTTGGATTGAAAAAAAGAAGTTGTCTGACATCAATTGTGGTTTTTTGTGTTCCACATGTAAAAAATTGTCACTTGGATTTTGTGATGACAGTAAAATTAAACTTTAATTAACGTTGGAAGGCCCAATAGTAATGATTGTTCTCTTGTTTGTATTCTTTCATTTGTTTCTTTTTCAAGTTATTATTTCCACGCACAAAGTTCATCTTTGCTTATGTGTGATGAAATTTGGGCTGATTTGACTTGATAACTGTGTAAGTTCATGAATGTGTGAATTTGTTTATGTTTTTTGAGGATTGCATTGTTGCAAAAATGTTATTTTTAGCTTACAATATTTTAGTACTCAATTGGCATCTTGACTGGTGGCTTACTGAATGATTTATAGGCCTAAATTGGGGAGGGCGTGAGAGAGAGAGAGAGAGAGAGAAAGAGAGAGTGTGTGTGTGTGTGTGTGTTTTGGTGTTTGATGTACATGTTTATTTCTGTTTATTTACACACTGTCTGTTGCAAGTTTATTTAGGCAAGCATTTGCGCAGTCGATAGTCTTTTTACCTAGAGTTTACATGTCATTTTTTTAATTATTTGATGCCTTTCTCTTATGAAATGCCAATGTGAAGTCAATGCAGGCAGCGCTACTGATGGCTCAGTCCATCATTACAACTTAAAGCACAGGAGTAGTGATGGCATCTCGTGAATGTTGTCTGACGGTGGCAGCTGTGGACGAGGCTGTTGATGGCAACAAGCACAATGGTGCTGAGATCTGTTCTTTGGTAAATTTCATATTATTTGTGTGGCCAACTTTCTTTCCTCCTGATCTTCTTCTGGTTCATGATACTAGTAGATTTTGCTGTATTTGTGGTACCTTGGACTGCATTGGCGCCATTCAGAGAACCCATCTCTCTAATGCCAGGAGTTGTATACGAATTTCCATTTTCTGCCAGATTGATCGAACAATTTTGAAAGAAATTACTGTAGTAAACTGTGTGTATCCTCTTCAAGGTGCATTCTGCTGCAAAGATGGAAGAGTAATCCGTATAGTCACTTTCGTCACAACCACTATCTGCCATATATAAAGAATTGGAGTTGAGCATGATGCTTCCTTCATCATAGATAGTTTTATAATGGAAGAGTAAATGCTCTAGAAAGTTTGTGTCAGGACTTATCTGGTAACATTTTCTGCTTATTTGGTTTAGAATGAGATATTCTTGTGTACGTTGTCAGATAGGTTTGATTTCAATGACTTCCGTTACAAATAAGTTCCATACGATAGAATTCGTTTTCATTAGAACTGTTAAAGAATAAGGTCTAGAAAATTCATTTTTTGTAGTAAAATATAAGATAAAGTGTTTAATACCTTTTGAAACACTTGATTGTGGAACTGTTACTTGAGATATGGTCATTATTAAGGCCAGAACACTATTTTCATTGTGTCTCCATGAATCAATGTCTGAATTAAGAAACTAGTGTAAATATCATAGTTAGGATGATTGATGTAACTTGTTTTTGTTGTTTTTTGACCTAGTTCACTTCTCTAATATCTTTTTCTGGTAAATTTAACTGATTCTTTTTTTCCCTTTTCTTTTTTCTTCCTTTCAGGGCCTGCTGAGTGAATGGTAGAGGAACTGTTTTGAGCCGTGCCATCATACAATCTAGGAGGTATTTGAGGGGACACCACTAGAATGGGCCGCTTAAAATTGCAGACCGGTATTAAGGCAATTGAAGAAGAGCCATCCGATTGTGAGTCTATCTCCAACAAGGGCGTATTAGCATGTATGATCAACTCTGAAGTGGGTGCAGTTTTGGCTGTGATGAGAAGAAACGTTCAATGGGCTGGTAGATATATGGCTGGAGATGAGCAGTTGGAACACTTACTTATTCAAAACCTAAAGGCCCTTCGGAAGCAGATCTTTTCATGGAAGTTTCAGGGTAATATGATCAATCCTGTTGCTTATCTTCAACCATTCTTGGATGTGATTCAGTCTGATGAAACTGGGGCACCAATTACTGGTGTTGCTCTGTCCGTCGGTTTACAAAATCTTGACGCTTGACATTCTTGATCTTGACACTGTAAATGTGGTTGGGGCAATGCACTCAGTTGTTGATACAGTGACAAGTTGTCGCTTTGAGGTGACAGATCCTACCTCAGAAGAGGTGGTGTTGATGAAGATACTGCAGGTTCTCTTGGCTTGTATGAAGAGTAAGGCTTCTGTTGTGTTGTATAACCAGCACGTGTGTACTATAGTAAATACATGCTTCCGCATTGTTCATCAGGCAGGAACAAAGGGCGAGTTACTGCAGCGAATAGCCCGCCACACAATGCATGAACTCATTCGGTCTATATTTTCACACTTGTCAGACCTTGATCATTCAGAAGGTTCACAAGGAAATGGAGGCATGTCCCCTATCAAACCTGTGGTACAGCTTTTTATACAACAAAAAGTACAATTTTTAAAAAAGTTTTGAGATCTAGGTGTTATTAGTTCTTATCATAATTTTCATATTCAGACAGGTGTCCAAGGAAACGATGCTATGATGGAAAGGTCTATGGAGAATGGCACTGCAGTTGCTAGTTATAATCCTCCGCCTGCTCTGCTTGGCTCTACCTCAAATCTATTAGTTACAAATTTTGGTGAAGAAACTGCTATTAACAATAAAGATTTCTCGTCCGACCTCCTTGCGTCAGAGCCTTATGGTATCCCTTGCATGGTTGAAATATTCCACTATCTCTGCTCTCTTCTGAATTATGTAGACCAAATAGAGATGGGTCCCAGATCAAACCCTATTGCATATGATGAAGATGTTCCTCGTTTTGCCTTGGGCTTAATCAATTCAGCTGTTGAGTTGGGAGGGCCCTCTGTACAGCATCATCCAAAGTTGTCATCTTTGATACAGGATGAATTATTCAGAAATCTTATGCAGTTTGGTCTCTCTATGAGTCCTCTAATTTTGTCAATGGTTTGCAGCATAGTTCTCAACCTGTATCATCATTTACGCTCTGAATTGAAGTTGCAACTTGAAGCTTTCTTTTCTTGTGTGGTCTTGAGACTTGCTGAAAGCAAGTATGGTGCTTCTTACCAGCAGCAGGAGGTTATTATGGAGGCCCTTGTAGATTTCTGCCGGCAAAAACATTTCATGGTAGAGATGTATGCCAACTTAGATTGTGATATAACATGTTCTAACATATTTGAAGATCTGGCAAACCTTCTATCTAAGAGTGCTTTTCCAGTGAACTGTCCCCTTTCTGCCATGCATGTTCTTGCACTGGATGGTCTGATTGCGGTTATTCAGGGAATGGCTGAAAGGATCAGCAATGGCTCCCCTGTCCAGGAAAAATTCCAGTGGTCCTCGATGAATATTCACCCTTTTGGACCGAGAAATGTGGCAACTACTCTGACCCCAGCCACTGGGTTAGCTTTGTTCGTCGTAGGAAGTATATCAAAAGGAGGTTGGCTGTTGGTGCTGATAATTTTAATCGGGATCCTAAGAAAGGTCTGGAGTTTTTGCAAGGATCTCATCTTTTGCCAGATAAGCTTGATCCTCAGAGTGTGGCCTGTTTTTTTAGATATACAAGTGGCTTGGATAAAAATCTTGTGGGGGATTTCTTAGGTAACCATGATGAATTTTGTGTACAAGTTCTTCAAGAATTTGCAAATACGTTTGATTTCCAAGACATGAATTTAGACACTGCTCTAAGACTTTTTCTGGAAACTTTTAGACTTCCTGGGGAATCCCAAAAAATCCAAAGGGTTCTTGAAGCTTTTTCAGAGAGATATTATGTGCAATCTCCTCATATCTTAGCTAATAAAGATGCAGCATTTGTCTTATCTTATTCACTTATTATGCTTAACACAGATCAACATAATGTTCAAGTAAAGAAGAAAATGACTGAAGAAGATTTTATTCGCAATAATAGGCGAATTAATGGTGGGAATGACTTGCCTCGAGAGTTTGTTTCTGAACTTTATCATTCTATCTGCAAAAATGAGATCAGGACAATTCCAGAGCAGGGAGCTGGCTTCCCTGAAATGACTCCTAGTCGTTGGACTGATTTAATGCGCAAATCAAAGAGAACTGCGCCATTCATTTTGTGCGATGATGGGTCTCACCTTGATCGTGATATGTTTGCTATAATGTCTGGTCCTACAATTGCTGCTATTTCAGTGGTGTTTGATCATGCGGAACAGGAAGATGTATTTACCACATGTGTGGAAGGTTTTCTGGCGATGGCTAAAATCTCGGCTTGTCACCATCTAGGAGATGTTTTAGATGATCTGGTTGTATCACTCTGTAAATTCACAACTTTATCAACCCCATCTTCTGTGGATGAACCTGTTCTTGCCTTCGGAGATGATGTGAAAGCACGAATGGCTACTGAGACTGTTTTCACAATAGCTAACAGATATGGTGATTATGTCCGGACAGGGTGGCGGAACATTCTGGATTGCATTCTTAGGCTTCACAAACTCGGACTTCTTCCTGCTCGTGTTGCCAGTGATGCAGCAGATGATTTGGACTTGTCATCTGAGTTGGCCCAAGGGAAACCAGTTATGGGTAGTTCCATAACTGCTTCACATATCCCATCAATTGGTACTCCCAGAAGATCATCGGGCTTGATGGGAAGGTTCAGTCAGCTGTTGTCTCTTGACACTGAAGAGCCCAGATCTCAACCAACTGAACAGCAGTTGGCTGCTCACCAGCGAACTCTTCAAACGATACAAAGATGCCACATAGATAGCATTTTTACTGAAAGCAAGTTTCTTCAGGCAGATTCACTATTGCATCTTGCCAAAGCATTGATTTGGATTGCAGGCAGGCCCCAAAAAGGCCACAGTTCTCCGGAGGATGAAGATACTGCAGTCTTCTGTTTGGAACTGCTTATTGCAATTACATTAAACAATAGGGACAGAATTGTTCTTCTCTGGCAAGGTGTCTATGAACACATAGCCAGCATAGTTCAGTCTACACTAATGCCCTGTGCCCTGGTAGAGAAAGCTGTTTTTGGACTCCTGCGGATTTGCCAGAGGCTTCTTCCCTATAAAGAAAATCTGGCTGATGAACTCTTAAGATCACTCCAACTGATTCAGAAGCTCGATGCTAGGGTCGCAGATTCTTACTGTGAGAATATCACACAAGAAGTCATGAGATTGGTGAAGGCCAATGCTACGCATATACGATCCCAGGTGGGATGGCGAAACATAACCTCTTTGCTATCCATAACTGCACGCCATCCAGAGGCTTCTGAAGCTGGATTTGAAGCCCTCCTATTTGTTATGTCAGAAGGAGCCCATCTCTCCCCAGCCAATTTTATCCTTTGTGTTGATGCTTCCAGGCAGTTTGCTGAATCACGAGTAGGGCATCCACATAGATCTATGCGTGCATTGGATCTGATGGCAGAATCTGTTGCTAGTCTTGTGCGATGGAGTCGTGAAATCAAAGAAGCAGGGGAGGAAAGTTCAAAATTGTGCCATGAAATTGGGGAGATGTGGCTGAGACTGGTACAAGGGTTAAGAAAGGTGTGTTTAGATCAGAGAGAAGAAGTTAGGAATCATGCAGTTTCTTGTTTGCAGAGATGCTTAATGGCAGAGGGGATTTGTGTTACTCAAGCCTTGTGGCTGCAGTGTTTTGATCAAGTTATATTTACCATGCTTGATGACTTGCTGGAAATTGCACAATCCCAAAAAGATTATAAGAATATAGAGGGGTCACTTGTGTTTGCACTAAAATTGTTGTCCAAGGTGTTCTTACATTTGCTTACTGATCTCTCCCAGGCAACTAGCTTCTGTAAATTGTGGCTTGGTGTTCTTGGGAGAATGGAGAAATATATGAAGGCCAAAGTCAAAAGTAAGAAGAATGAAAAGCTTCCAGAACTAGTGCCCGAACTTTTAAAGAATATTCTCCTTGTGATGAAAACAAAAGGTGTTCTTGTACATAGAACTGCCCTTGGCGGGGATAGTTTATGGGAACTGACATGGTATCACGTGAAGAATATCTCTCCGGCTTTTCAGTTGGAAGTGTTTCCAGATGTTGATCAAACTGAAGCAAGAAATGCAAGCGCGGTCCCAATAGGTGAGTCTGTACCAGGTCGTGATTGAGCTCAGTCAGGTTGATTAGAGGTGCATTTCCCGTTTGTGGATGGTCTTTTAAGTTTTTGGGGTTTCAGTATAGTATATCATTAGCATGTCTAATGAGAATCAACAGCATTGAGTCCAAGGTATTGATTAATTTTCTCTCTCTTGTTTTTCTTTGGGTATATTTCTAAGCTAAGGAAGCATATGAATTGCATAGGGGAGGATAAGAGGGGGATAGTAGCAGGCTGAGCTGCATTGCCTCTGGAAATGTTGAACTCGGAGTTGGTCATTTTTGGCAAAGTATGTGCCGCCAAGAGTTTGAATGAAAGTAATTGTTCTAGTTCTTATGTCTTTGGAAATAGTCCTCTTGGTGCTGTCACTGCTTTATACAAAAACAAGGCGACATAATGTGCTTCCTGTATTTTGTCTTATATTGGGGGGTTTGCCCTGACCTAGCTTTGTAAAGAAAAGATCTGCCTGTGATATGCATACCAGGGCTTTGTGTGCTTATTTTGAGTACTAACCTGAAGCTATCTTGTTTCTTACATTCTAAACAGAAAACATTTTGGCACGAAAGGCTTTTGGGATTCATAATTGCCTTCTTTTATAGCTCCACAGTTTGATTTTTGGGGTCTCATTGGTTGTCAGGAAATAAAAAGAAATGAAAGATCAAAGAACAATTCGTAGTAATGAAAGGCAAAAAATGATAATGATACGACATGAAAAGTTTATATATTTTTCTTCAATGCTTTTCCTAAAGAACCAGATTTTTCTTATGCTTAGAAAGGAAAAAAGAATAGGGAAGAATAGTAAAGAGACACATCTTTTTTGCATGTGAGGTTTGAAAGGTTTTTTTTTTTTCGCACGCTTCGATAAATTCTAATTTTTAGGGTTCCCCTAACTATGATGTGAATTGAGGGGATACAAGTAATTATTTGTGTTGTTATAGGTTTTTTAAATTACTCAAGGTGTTGCAATATGTATGACCTATGATAGAAATAGATTCTAATTTTAAATTTGGACTCTTATTTGACAAAGAGATAAAATATAATTTTTTTTTGTATTTTAATTATTGAATGTCCTATTTTTTAACGTTAAAAATTGAATTTTGACTCTTCTTTTTTAATGATAAAATGAGGTATGTTTCTTATTTGTTTATTAAGAAAATGATTAAGTTTTCAACAAAATTGTTTCACAACTATTTTTCATAAATAATTTTAAAATATAAATATTGGTAACATCACCTTATATTTTTTTCTAATCTAAAACATAAGAAAATTATTTAAAAATACCTTATTTTATTGTCTTATTTTCTTTCTTACATATACTCTTTTTTTTAGTTTTCCTCATTGACCGAACTAACTTTTTTTCTTTGCTGTTTATGCACTCACAAAAAAGAAAGAAAAGATAGTAACCATATAAGAGGAACATTACTATTAGCTGCAGCTTCTATAAGAACATAAGTTGTTTTTAAATATGAACACTTATATAAATCATATGACAATATTTTTTCAATATGAATAAAAACATCTATATTATCTAATTGTCCTTATAATATAACAACCTATATTAAAATTAGCTTAAACAAAAATATCATATTGATAGTAATTATTCTCATAATATAATATTGTATCTTTTGTATAAAACTTAGCCAATAAGGAAGAAGCTAAAAAGGAAGCAGGGAGAGGAGGGCAAGACCAATAGAAATAAACTCCAATTTCAAAATTAAACTTTTATTTGACGAAGAGATAAAACATAATAATGGTTTTTATTTTGTTATTTGGATACTTAAATGTCCTATTTTGTAACATAGATGGTTCAACTTTTGGCTCTTCATTTAGTAACAAGAAGCAGATTTGTTTCACTTTTTTTCGTTAAGAAAACGAGTTAATTTTCGATAAAGCTTTTCACAATCATTTTATAAATGATTTAGAAAATATAAGTAGTGGTAACATCACCTTATATATTTTTTCCATGTCTACTACAAATATATCGAAAATATTAAAAAGGCATTTCTTTTCTTTTCTTTCTTCTGATTCTCTTTATTACATTACCCTTTTGAATAAACAAAGATTTTTAAAAAATAAAAAATAAATCCTTGAGAAAAAGGTGGATTTACTATTTAGTATTTTCACTCATAAAAAAAAAAAGAAAGATAATGGTTTGCCTTCTGTACAAAACTTAGGCAATAAGGAAGCGGGGGTAAAGAGGGAAGACCAAGCAAAGCGTCGCTCACACGCTCTGCGACTCTCCTTCAGAAAATGCCTCAATTTCTCCTCCCATTATCGATTCTTCCACCGAAATCATGTAAATCATCCCACCTTTTCTTATTCCATTCTGTCGATTTTGTACAATTTCTACGCATATCTGTCTGGAATTCGGATGTCCTTGAGCTATGATCGTTTCATGTTTGAGTGTCAAATTCGGGGTCTTTCATACGTTTATTGTTGGGTTGTTATTTTATGAAAAAAAATGGTTTCTTTCGTCTGTTTCTGATGTGAACTGATAGTTTTTTGGCTTTTTTTTTTTTTAGCATGGGTATCCTGTAGGGAATAACTGGGATGAACTGATTGCTTTTATGTATGATCAGTTGGTCTAATGTTAGTCATTTGGTATTGTTATCTTTGTTTCCATGACAGGAGTGGCTATTTGTTAGAACTGATTGTATTTGGCTAATTTGGTATTGGTGTATATGGAAGGAGGAGCTATTTGTGAGAATTGATTGTATCTGACATTCTTGGTATTGATGTACGTGACAGTAGAAGCTATTTGATTGAATTGATTGTATTTTTGACTAATTAGGTTTTGGTGTATATCACAGGAAGAGCTATTTGTGAGGATTTATTGTATATTTTAAGGGGGCTTTTGTATTTATAAAATGGCCGGCTTTGGCACCTTTGGCCATGGATTATCGTCCACACTGTCCCCCTTGGCACCACCATTCACTGCCTATCAGTCAGCACTTAAGTTTGACTCTACTTCCCAAGATACTGGGCCTACAGGGGATTTAGGTCATTATTCTAACTGTGGTAGCTCTGATAAGTGGCTCCATATTCACCCACCGTCTGTTGAAAAGAACTATTTGTCTAGTTCTCCTGATACGAATTTTCTATCTTCGGGTCACAATCCTGCTTTTCCTTACGCTCAGGAATCGGTTTGTGTAAGTAGCTTCCCAGTTGCAGAAGCCGAACCATTTTATCCCAAGTATCCATTGCCTGTGAACAGATCATTTGAAGCTAGCATCCCTTATAGTTTATGTGGGCGTGCCAGTTCATCAGCCCAGACAGGCCCGTGGATTGAAATGTTTGTAGAGGGAAAGGTTGAACCTAGTGGCAGTTATGCATCATCCTGGAAAGAATTTAAAGGGAAAGTGCCCAACTATCAAAGTTCAGTGACACAAGGTATATTTGATGCTACCCGTTGGTGCATTTTCTTCTTACTTCAATTTTCATCATTCATAAGCTTTCCTTTGAATTCTAAATAATGCTGTTAGAAAAAATGAGGAATATGAATTAGTAAGAAGAAGTGGTCAATGTTTTTTTTATTGTGTTTTTTTTTAATGTAATTTGTTGCTAGATTCTGTATTGTTTACTTTTTAATAGTTTGTCAGTGGTTGATTGAATTTCATAAATGCTTTGTGGTGCCAGCACTGACTCAAACATCATATGCCAATTTCTTGCTATTAGAAATATTTGAGCATCTTTTGTTTTGTTGTAAGTTTTGTTCACCTCCTCTCCACTGTGAGTTTGTTTATGCAGGTGTGGTAATGAGTGAAGCTGATTGAGATTCTACTGATCTTGGCATGACCATGAGTATATCTATGACGATTCAAGCAAACTCTAAATTAATCGATGATGAGTTCCATCTGAGTGCTGGATGACTTGCTTCCTTGTGCTAATTGTTTTTCAATATTTTGCAAATATACATGTGGGTCTAGAGCTTAGCAGCCAAGTTAAAAGGGACATGCACAGTATGAATTTATAGACAGAGAGTTAGAAGAGCATAAAATTGATTAAAAATATTTGTTCTGGCATAAAATATATCTTTGTATAAGTATGCACAAAAAAATATTGGAATTTTGTATTTTCTTGGGCTTTGTGTCTCTTTGCCAATAGAGTGAAAGTTGCAGAAATGTGACACAGACAAAAATTGTCACATTCTCAATAAACTAAAGTTTTCATGCTCTCTAACCTTGCCAAGGCTTATTAAATGCAACATGAACATGCAAAATTTTGGTTGATTTTCCTAGGACGCTAGGCAATGACTGTGTAGCTGTTTAATTAGGTGAACCTTTGTGTTTTAAATGATCTTAGTCCATCACTACATTCCAATTGCATGCAAAACGGGTGCTGCATGGGTTTTCATTATTAGTGATCTTCTGTTCTAAAGATAGATGAGTGGCCATATATGTGTAGTCACTTGTTTGTTGCCATAAGGCTCCATTTTATTGATCTTTTTACGTTTCGAAATTCCAAATTAATGTGAACAAACCACCCGGTGATGGTTTTTCTCTGTAACAGATTTCAATACGTTTAAAGGAAATCTGGACATTTGGGAGGGGCATTATGCTGATGCACTGGCAAGAAAAGATAATATGGGATCGGAAGGCATTTCCATGGATCACGTAGATGAATATTCTATACATTCATCTGAGGAGAACTCTGGTTTTTTTCTTACCGTACTTCTAGATCTTGTGATCTACAAGCTTCCTGTCTTCCCCAGAAATCCTCTTGCTCTCACCTGTCCAGTCCCCTGGTGTCCATGACAGAATGGTGTTCCCTTACACCAGTTACATCTTCTTGGAGTACTATTTCACCATTGGGCGATTCTCTTAAAAATGAATCAACAATTCCCGATTCGGTTGCTTTTTGAGCCAACATCTATCTCAGCCTACTTGTTATGGTATTAATGCATTGGAAATTGAAGCATCGAAGTTTTCGTGGAATATGCAAAAAGATGTTGCATTCCCTTGTTCCAAGCAGAGAAAAAGCGATGTAGAAAAGAGTAGCTGTCAGATAGGCAATGGTGAAAGCAGAGAGATTTTGGAAGAAAAATCTGGTCTGAAAGACATATCCTTCTGTTCTTCTAATCTTGCATCTAATAATAATTCTAACTCACCGAATATAAACTTGCACCAATCAAACATTTTCTGCTTTACATCTGGACCTGGTATGCCTCTTCGGAGTTCATCCGACACCACTGATCTACAAAACCATGGCGTTGATTCACCATGTTGGAAAGGAGCTTCTCCTTCCCCATCCCTGTTTGCAGCTGCTATGCAAACTTCTGAACATTCTGCTGTTGGTTTGGAAGTTACTGATTCACCTAAACTCCGTGGGAGCATGACCAAGGAAGAAACTTATGATTTAGAGGTGAGATGTTCATCTCCTTCAAGAAACCCCTTTTCTGTTTGGGTCACCTCACAGCTGAAGCCTGTTGATGGCGACCAAGCTGAAGCAATTGGTTCATATAAATCAGCTAGTGGTTCAGACCAAGCGAGCAGTGGTTCAGCCAAAACTAACGGGTGTGAACATAAGGATTCTACAACTTGTCATGTGCTTTCAGAAACTGCAAAGAGTGGTTTTCTTCTAGAAACCGCTTGCTCAATTTCTAATGTAGAAAGAGATGTTGCTGTTAGAGTTCCTTGTCCTCAGACTCATGAGCGTAATCAATGGACTGAAAGTGGGAACATTTCACCTCTGAAGTTGAAAGCAGAGACTATAGTTGAGACGATATGCAACCTCTGCAACTTACTTCTTTCAAGTCAGTTCTGTGATTTAAATACGCTGAAGGATGAAGATTGCAAAAATCTTCAATCAGCAATGAACACTCTCAGTATTCACTTATCAACAAGAAAAAAGGATGATGAACTTGATTTCACTGATGGTTTTAAAAAGCTGGTGGATCCTTTTCAACAGGTAGTGTTATTTTTTAGATTGTTTGATTTTTTTTTCAGACTTATGACTTCAAGCTGTATCATCGAATTATATGGTTCTTCTACATGTCTCTGTTTATGTTAGTATGTGGTAAAAGTTAATTCACTTATAGCCTAAATAATTTTGTAAAACTTAAGCTCTTAACACGGGATTTTATGTACACCATCTTGTATTATATGTGCTTTCCTAATCTTGCCACTAGTAGTGATCTTTTTGCTACATGGTGTAGAGCATTATCGGATCTTTTTGCTACATGCTACATGAAGTATTTGTTATCTCATTGGAGATTGCCTTTATCCTATTTCTCCTCATTTCTACATGGTGTAGAGCATTATCGGATCTTAATGTTTAAACAACAGGTGAATGTTGTGTTTGAACTTCTATATGAAATTTCTAAAAACATGGAAGTACTTCAGTTCTATATTTAAGTAGATATAGCCAAGTCATACGACTTAAATCATCAATGACCACACCATAATATTTAAATTTGTTTGCATTAGAAACTGATAAAGGACCCCATACATCACTATTAATGATTTCAAAGGACTGGATAAACTAATTCCACTCTTAGGTGTGGATAGCAGACCCTAGAATACTTGGCAAGTGGACAAGCTTCACACTCAAGACTCTACACAAATTTAAACACAGGAATTAAAAACTTCAATTTACTTAAAGTAGATGGCCTAGACGGAAATGATAATGGAGTGCTGATGGAGTAGTGATAGACATCATAGATGTAGGCATTGTAGCTTTTATTGGCATCTAGAAATAAAGTTCTCTTTCACTGCCACGACCAATTTCCCTCTTGGTGGTCAGATCCTGAAACAAACAAATAGGAGGTTTAAAAATTACTTGGCTATTATTCCTTTTATAAAGTTTGTGAACAGACAACAAGCTTAATGGAAATGAGGGAACATATAAAACATTGTATAAACAAAGTGTAGAATTGAGAATAGCATGCCCTTTGCCAAGAGCTGCCATTAGCTAAAGATACTTTGAGAGAACTGGAAAACAAGGTGAAGATAGAAAATTAATGTAGGTGACTAGTCTTATGGTTTGAGGCACCTGAATCAATATAAACCATGAAGCATTGGATTCAACATTGCAATGTGTCATACCTGCATTTGCCAAAGAGGTAGATTGATTGGAATCATCATGAGCCATTTTCATGAGATGCTCATAATCACTATGTGATATTAGTGATAGAACAGGCTGCATGTGTTGTAGGATTAATAGTAGGGATGGGTTCGTGTTAGATATTGGTCGAATATGACTATATTCGTATTCGATCCGAATCTGAAAATCCAAACCCGAATCCGACCCGAATATGAAGTTTAAATCTATTTTATTTACCATATCCATATCCGATTCGAATCCACAAAGCCCATTTCCTATCCGAATCCAACCCAATTGAATAAAATAATATAAATTTTAATATAAAAATAGAGAGAAAATAATAAAAAAATATTATTTAAAATATAATTTTATAAAATATCAACTATTCGGATCGAATACGGATCAGATCACCCTAAATCCATGTCTGATCCTCATATATTCGAATATATTACATATCTTTAAAGCTCAAACCTGAATCCGATCCAAAATTGTTTTGGTTTGATATAAATGGGTTGAATTTAGATCAAATTCACATATATCTGATACCCAGACCCATCCCTAATTAATAGGAATATTGGATGTATTGGGAGCTATAGGACCTGTACTTCCATTTGCAGGATCGACACTAGTAGTGTGGAGTCATGGCTTGGGTATTGACTAATAAGAAAACAACACTTACACACAAATAAGTATGCCCATGTGTCTTACTGCTAGTAATTGATTGTGACAAGAATGGACAATTTAATCAACGTGAAGTTTAAAGAAACATGATATGTGCAATATGTGAAATGACAATTTCAGTTTAAAAACCTTTACAAGTGTTAGCAAATGATATCAAACCATATAAGTGAATGATTTTAAATGGAATAATTCACACAAATCACTAAAGCAAACTTGTCAAACATAAGTGTTTTGTGTGAGGAATATGATCAAACACGAAATATGCATGATTATCAACTAAAGCAAATAGGCAAGGCAAGATCAAGGGAAAAAAGAGAGGAATCAAACACAAACGCACACAAGTATTTTTAAAGAGGTTTGGAATTCCTATTCTTATCTTCTCTTCCACCAAGTCTTTTGGTTGGGTAGGTTTTCTAGCTTCATTATGATAAACATTTATACACTTACAAGCAACACTTGTCCTTCTACAAACTCTCCACCGAGCCGAAAAAACAAGCACACTGGTCCCTTCACAAGGTCTTCACCGAACCTAGACAACTAACAACACAATCCAACACCTTGGAGCAACACAAGCGAAGCTGGACAACACCTTGAAACACCTTAACCCAATCTCCGCCAATCAGCCAAGGGCCCAAAACCCATTCTAAACACCCTTGGAGTTTACAAATCAAGCACACACACCTAGCGCAAGGCCTTATTAGATCAAAAATATTTGATCTTTACAAAGAACACTCGCACTTACAATAGAAAAACCCCTTTTAGCACTTGAGCAATGAGTGAGTCATTTGTCTCTTCTTCACATCTCTTAGATAGACCTTTTGAATCAAATAACAATAGCCTCATCACCTCATTAGCTTCAAACCTTTCCATATGACCCTTTATATAGCCCAAGAGAACCATTTTTGACCATTTGATCAAAAGATTTGAACTTTTGCCTTTTGAAGATCGGCTAACAGACACATTTTATTAGCCCAAATCTTTTGGCTGCCTGACACCTTGCTGATCAATTCACATCACTCAATCTGCTATCCAATCAACCATTCAAAACTTATGCAGAAGTCCCAAGTAGGAATCACCAACTCTCTGTCCAATTCCAGATGATCCTTCATTTGCCAAACATATTTTGGAAATCCTTTAAACACTTTGTTCTATTGCCAATCGATCCGTCGATCATCTTTAGTTATCAGATTTTCATGATCCTCACATTTGGTTTACTGAACACTCCTCTGAACACAATTTGAAGACATGAGTTCCACTAACCATTTCTAAACACTCATCTGAGATAAATGCAAACTTTAGAATGCTATAACTTCTTGTAAAGAATTCCAATTTGACTGATTTTTGACTCATTACAAAACTCATATATTCTCTGCACATCTAGAAAGTATCATAATCAAACTCATGTCCATAAGCATTCCATAACCTTGTAGTATGTCTTTTCAAGGTTTATGAAAGTGTCTAGAGTGATAATTATCAAAACTTGGACCTACCAAGTAGTGGCTGTAGCAGTCTATTGTTTAGCCCGTTCTGGCTTCCTCTATTTTTTCCAACGGTTCTCTTCTAAATGGCTTGAGATTTGACAATAGTCACGAAATCGATAATCCTTGGTTCTTTGATTCATGCCTCCTGCAAAACCTCAACCTCTCCCCCTGCCCCTAGTGGAGGTAGACGACGATAATGCACTAGAAAGTAGGGCAGCAGTTTTACTTACCTCATCGATAGGTTCCACTTTAACAGGATGCCTAAAAAGTCCTAAGTCACATTCAAGGTAGGCAATTCCCTTTTATTTAATAGCTGATTCTTACAGATTATAGCAGAACTGTGCCGCATCAAGAAGCTCCAACCAGTTCCTATGACCGGCTATGGCGAAGTGCTTCAAGTACTCCTCGAGTAATGCATTCACCCTCTTAGTCTGCCCATTAGACTAACTAAGGATAGATTCATATTGAGCATCCAAACCTGAAAGAAAAGACACCTTGAGTTGCTCCCTTTGTGTTTTCCAAAATGTGAAGGTCAGTAGGATAGGGCTGATAGAGGGGCAATTAGGGGTGAGTGTATTTCGGCGAAAATTGAAAACCGAACGGAACTAAAACTGAAACTAAATAAGCTATTTGGTTCGGTTTTGAGGAATTTCAGTTTGGTTTTCGGTTTTCACATATGAAAACTGAATTCCATTATTTTGGTTCGAAACTGAACTGAACAGAAATAAACGAAATAATTGAAATTCATTAAAATATATTATAAAATTTATATTTTATATTAATTATCATAAAATTATAATAGTTTTATGATCTATTTCTATTTGTTTAATTTTATATGTATTTAGAAATACTTATTAAATGATTATTTCATTAAAATAATGATATAAATTTGATTAAATAATTAAACAAATCTTTTTTTTATAAATTATCATGAATTTCAGTTATTTGGTTACCTAACCGACCAAACCGAAATATTTTGGTTCAGTTTGGTGCAGTTTTGGAAGTTATTCAGTTCGGTTTCGGTTTTGAATCCAGACCACCAAATTTATTTCGGTTAATTCGGTTCAGTTTGGTTCTCGAATGCTCACCCTTAGGGGCAACTCTACCCGTCAACCTTTAACCATATTGTAGTAGTCTTTTAGAGGATTCCCACCTTGTTTGGACAAGAGGACCTCTTCACAAAGGTTGTATATGCAGTTAATGTTTCCTTGCACATTAAATGTATTCTTAAGTGAATCCCATATCTCTTTTGCAGTAGGTAGCAGCATTGTGTCACAGCTAATGGAGGGCTCCATTGAATTCCAAAGCCAAGATCTAACTTGTGCATTCTCCTTAATCCATTGTGCATCGTCCTCTTCAGGCTTTTCTTCCAGGAGATAATTGACTTTTTCCATAGACATGAGACAAGTTTGGATAGCTGTTGACCATTGCAAATAGTTCTTCCTATTAACTTGATAGAAATGATGGAAGGACTATGAAACATATCAACAATTGGCTGATTACTTCCATCATTTTGAGATGAGGAAGAAGAGGTAGCAGCTTTCATGGTAGGAGCCATAATAGCAAGATAATAAGAATTGGTTTGGATTGAGCTGTTTGATCTATAGAAGATTCAAACCTGGCTTGATGCCATGTAGATGAAGTTGCCAATAGTAGATAACTGAAGAAGTGAAGTTTTGTTCCTTGCTAACATGTTAAATTTTTGATGGAGATGCTAAACTATGACATTAGTGGTGTAACTGACTTCTTTTTGGCCTGGCATTGTATGGAAGCTTGCTGTGGTGCCTTCGTGTGCAGGAAAATGTTAGAAACTATAAAACTTAACCTACCCTTCACTTCTGAATTTTTTTCAGGAGAATGTACAGTTAACAATGCTTATTCTTGAAGAAAAAGATTGAAAATATGTTGTGTCTTAAAATCATAATTTTCTGTTCCAGGGAAATATGTACTGAATGCTAATTTGATTTTTGTTTCTGTACTGTTAAGTTGTGGTCCTGTTCTGATTATTTACTGATTTTCACAGTAACTCATTGTTCTAGTGCCAAATTTCCGTAGTTTTCTCTATGCAAAATGAATTTCTAGTTCTGTTGGGAGGTTGTTTGTTTGATGAATAATTTTGTCGGTTCTGAAATTTGGATCTCTTTTTAATGTTCCGGAGGGTTATTATTTATTATATTCTTGGCAGTTAGTAAAGAACATTGTTTTACAGGTTGACATGAGCAACAAGTCTGAAAATCTCCTGAGGAATCTTAAGAATAGTTCACATCAGCATGATAATCATTCCTTCAGCAGTAACTTCTATAAGTTGGATGAATTTTCAACTGATGAAACAGATTGCAAAACAAGTATTGGAACTACCCAGGTAGGAGAAAACACACTCTATGATGTCACATATTATGCCCTTGTTCTCCAATGGCATCAACCTTTTAACTGTTGCAGGTTTTAGAAACACATTTAAGGGAAAATGTTTTTTGTTCGGAGGAGGTGCACCCTCAAGCTTTGATTTATAAGAACTTATGGATTGAGGCTGAAGAAGCTCTTTGTACCATGAAATACAAGCTTCAGTGTGCCCAAATGCAAATGAAGATTCATAAACTAAAAGACCTACCTTTAAAAGGTACGCTTGTTTATAGTTGGGGTGGGGAAGGTAAACTATACTAAAAAATGTCTTCTTTTTGCCTACAAAACTTCAGGACATATTTTGTGGTTACAAAAGCATTTAATAGACGAACCTTCTGGTATCCTAAAATAATTTGGTTCAAAAGTGTATCCATTTTTAAGATGTTGGCCTCCACCATCTTCCATTATTTTCCCTAGTTATTTAGAATGCAAAACTCATTTTTTCCAGTCTGGCAATCAGACATCATCCATGTTCTCATACCTTCTCACTTCATCCAATTTCTTTACTTCAATTCTTCTCCATTTAAATTCTAATTTCCACTCTATAGCTTGCATTATGCTTTACAATTTTTGTATCTACTCATCTCCTATAAAGCTTTCACCATAGAAAAAATATTTCCGTTTAAGAATTTTTTTGCATTTTGTCCAGCTGCTAATAACTCTCTCTTGTTTAAAAATATGGCACACAAATCCACCTTTACTTAAAAATTCTATTTTGTGCCCTTAGTACACCTCTTTCTATTTGATGCAGGAGCATCTTAGATTACGATTATTATTTCAGAAATTTTTCATAAATATTAAATTAAATAATATTTTTTAGTATTGTATTTCATAAATTTGAATTATGGTTTTGAGTCAAATGAGTTCTTATTTTAGGTATTTAGCTTAACAGCAGCATCTTTGCTTAGGATTGCTATCATAATTTCTTCTTTTTTTTGGTAACTTTAATCGTATTTTCATGATTAATTTTAACTTTAATTGGGATTAGTCTATAAATATGATTATCTTTATAATCCAGTATTGAGTTGATTAAAAGCAGAAACATAGTGGTGTTTATTTATGCCCGTCTTTTTCTTGATTGGTTGTGTTTGTTATCTCCCCTTTGTCTTTTATCCTCCTCCTTTCATCTTTTATTTTCCCTCTTTCATTTGCTTCTCTAAATTATTCTTCATCAATATTTTGTTCAGCTAATTTACTTATTGGAATTTTTCAGACGGTTATGAATCTGTAGGAATGCATGAATCTCCTCTTGCAGAAAAGGTGCCTGTGTTGAACCCACTTGATACTTGTCACATGGCAAACCTTAATGAAAGACAACAAGGAACGAAGGAAATTGCTTCTGATGATTGCCCTTTGAAGAATTTATCCAACACTGACAAAAAAAGTCAAGCGGATATCAGTCCTGATGATTCAGTTGTGGCTCGTTTCAGGATTCTGAAAAATCTGATTGATGATGCAAGTAAAATTCATTCAAAGAATTGTCTTGTTTCAGACAATGTTCCACCAATCAAAACAGAACTGCAATCCGATTGTGAGAAGATGGATAATTCTGAGATCAGGGACATCACAACGAAGATGGTAAATCCGAAATTTTTTCAGAAGAATAGTCTTTGGTCGTATGCGAGTGAAAACGGTAAGAATGTTAATCTGGGTGTTGAAGAAGTGAGCGCACCGCTGAATTCTATGCAAACAATGTATCCAAATCTGTCAGCTACTTCAGTTTTCCACAAACCTTCAAAGACCAATTCCCATGGAGCATGGGAACCGGAGTATTCTGCCTTAGATTGGGAGCATGTGCTCATGGATGAGTGTTCACCAAGGAAATAAACATATGTTATTCTTCTTGAAGTTTATGCTGCTACAATCAACCCTTTTTTCATGTTTTGATGCTAAACGTCATGGAAGCATGTTCTTTATCTGCCCTTTGATGTGCTAGATAGAGTTAAAACCTCAAAATCAGTGTCTGCTTTGTGATTCAGTTTCACTGTTCAAAACTGCCATTTATGAGTCCGTTTAATTTTTAACTTGCTATATGTACTCTTTGGTATAATCTTGCATGACATGCATTTATAGTCTTGGTTAGTCTTTGAGAAAGATGTTAGCTTGTGCTACCAAGAATTGTGGTGGATGAACAATGCTCAAGCTCATGACTTCCCCTTGAATGAGAGTGTGTTAACAGTTGGAACCGTGGGGTCCCCTATATATTGGTACCATCTACGGGATATCGGCACTATCATGTCTCATGTGTTTGTTGCTGATTGACGAACGGATGGTGTACTCTGTCAAGCTAATATGTAGGATAAGATAAATTTGTGATTTCATATGCAAGTTAATGAGTATGAACAGGGTGAGCAAAACTGCACAAAGAGAAGGAAACTAAAGGGACAATTTTGGTACTTACTTATAGGCAGATAATTTTCCATGCATCAAAGCAAGTAAACGGTATTTTTTTCCCCCATGCATCAAAGCCTACATATTGAACAGCCAAGCCTACATACAGAAGGCACGGCTCTTGACGCAGTTCCAGATTTTGGCAAGCTCCGGAACGATTGCGATGGTGCACTCTGCAATGAAGGAGGCGGACTAGGTTGGTCCCCCACCTACGAATCTTGAAAATGGGATCATATGCGCATAGACTTATAGCAGTTATAGGCACAGAGGCCCCACTAGTACCAAGACTGTGTACAACCCACTATCACCATATGTGCAATGGGGAGCGCAGGCCAAAGATGCCACACAAACACACCCCCATAAAGTAAATAATATTTAAAAGAAAGAAAGAGAGAATAAAAAAGAAAAAAAAATAGTCTCATACATGATACTAAATAGTTAAGTTTTAACATATTAGTGAAAATCTATTTATAGGTTTTTTAATTGAGTTAATCATTTTGAAGTGGTTTAAATTTGTACTTGAATCAAATCATTATAAATGATATTTGAACTAATTTGAGATTATATTGGATAATGAATTAAATTAAATTAAGTGTAAGCTAAACTTTTGGGAGAAAAAGAATTTCAAAGATAAATTTTTTAATGATATATAAATTATAATATCTTTCAAAATAGTCTTATATCCAATATTAATGATGTAAAATTTGATATATTAGAAAAGATATATTTTTCGATATTTAACTTGAATTAATTATGTTGAAGGAATAGACGTAGGCCCAAAAATTTTTACTTGGGCTGCATCGTAACACAAAAAAAATGTAATTTGCCACTACAATGTGAAAAGATTTAATTTGTTGTTCCAATTGGGTTGTGTCAAAAAAAAAAAAGAAGAGCAAATATTAGGGAAGACTAGTGCGGACTTTTGCAAAGATGTTTGAGTAGGTTGTAACAATAATTTGCTGCATATAGAAAGAAAACTTAAGTTATCATCAGCTCTTTATAATCATGTCAGACCAAAATGGCATTTATCTTGATATTCAAGGCTTTAAAAAATTCTTATAAAAGAAAATATTGAATTTAGTCAAGAATGGGCAGAAGGCTATAGAAAAATAATTTGTGCTATTTATTTTTTTTAAAAAATTACTGTACCATATAAGCAACATAAAATAGGCTCAAAATAACATGAATGAATTTTATAATTAGTATGGGGCAACTTCAATGGTATTGATGTGTCATTTTGATTGGGGGTGTTGGCCAGGATCAAGACTAAGGAGTCAATAGTGTGCCCTTAAAGATGAACAAATGGGGAGGGGACAGTGGCCCGGGTCAGAACAACGTTTGAGGAAGATGTTGATTTCCTTATTTATTTATAATGTCCGTTATTATTACTATTTATTATAGGCTCTCTAATATTAACGTATGTGTTAAAATATATACACTAGCCATTTAAAACTATCTTTAACAAAGGCACGGCCTATGTCACGGATAAATTTCAATTTTAAACGTAAATTCTCATTGAATTAGGAGATAAATTATAATGATCGAATAATTAATTATTTTCTATTTTTGTACATCTTAATTGGCTGAATGTCCTATTTCTTCTAATCAGATACCGATTTTTGACAGCTCTTTCTTTAATGAGAGTTAATATACAACTGATCATGTGAATTTTAAAGGAAAAAATCTTAAGGAGTCCCTGGTGTTCATGTTCAATTGGTAGATAAGGAAGCAAAAAATGAATTACTCATATATTGTTCAAGTAAACAAAAAATTAAAAAATTAAAAGAGTTAAGAATCCCTAGTGCTCATATTTGTTAATTACAAGTAATATTGGGTTGTATATACATCAATCAATCAACGGTATTATATATATATTTTCTTTTAAAAAACTAAAAAATCACATTTAGACGTTTCCAAAATAAAAAAGAAATCCCCTTTTGACACGAATGATCCTTAAGTGTCATTCATTCTGGAGACTCGATTAGCGACATATAATCCATAATATATATGTTTATAACATATATAAACTTAAGTTTGTCACATATATACATACAATTTTGCGTCAAAATCCATTATTGCAAATCAACTTTAAAAAATAGATTTCTTCCCTCAGAGTTCATATAGAATTCTTGTCCTGAAATGTTCAAATATTTAATATTTAGTTCATAAGAAATTAGTTATGGCCAGTCTCAACAATTGCTGAGGATTAGTAATTTAGCATATAATTATATGAAATTGAATAGTCATCATCAAAAGAAAGAAGTGAGTTTAATTAGGGTCATCATGTATAGTTTATGCTTAACACTTTCATGAGTTACATCATGTTGTGCTTTCTTCAAGACTTATTTATTGTTAACCCCCACTCAACTTTTTTTTGTGGTTAACAAATAACATGGCATAATAATATTTACTCCATGACTTATTTATCGTTAAGCCTATGCAATATTTTTTTGTGGTTAATTTTCCAACTCATCACACACTCTTGTGTGCAAACCTTCTCTGATCTGAGATCTAACCCTCTCTCTTCTCCTTCCTCTCTTCCAATTCTCTCTTTCTTGATCTCTCCCTATATATCTCAATCTACCCACCTCGTATCATTCCATGATTCAGACGAGGAGGCTTCCATGGTGGTTGGAGAATCAGACACAAACCCTTCCTGTGTAAGAAGAAGCTGCCATGGCAGCTTGTCTGCCTCGGATGCAGCTCATACCTTTGAAGCAGATTCAAACATGGAATGTTCACCAATCATCTTCTCCATCTTGGTCATCTGGTCATTCTCAGTAGATTCTTCAACCAGACGCCGATTCGATAACCACCACCAGTGAGCTAGCAACATATAGATCAACTCAAATTCTAATGTCCTTCATAAAAGAAGGGGTGCTAATGGTGGAGACAATGAAGCAACCGATCGTAGAGCCAACGAATCATAAAGATGCCACAACTCCCCACCATTTCTCCTTCTTCCCTCCACCACCGCCAGCGATCTACAACGGATCTGCGGAGACGACGACGAGCAGGTGCAGGGAGAAGGAGCACATGTTTGAGAAAGTGGTAACACCGAGCGATGTCGGCAAGCTCAACCGGCTGGTCATCCCCAAGCAGTACGCCGAGAAGTACTTCCCCCTCGACTCGTCGTCGCCGGAGAAGAGCCGACAGAGCCTCCTCCTCAACTTCGAGGACAGCTCCGGCAAGCCATGGCGTTTCCGATACTCCTACTGGAGCAGCAGCCAGAGCTATGTGATCACCAAGGGATGGAGCCGGTTTGTGAAGGAGAAGAAGCTCGGCGCCGGCGACGTTGTCTCCTTCGACCGGGAAATCGGCGACTGCGTCCGCTTCTTCATCGACTGGCGCCGGCGAACCAACATGGGTGCGGTGCAGCTCCGGCCGTTACCATGGGGGAGGGTGTTCTTCTCCCCTACTTGCTATACCAAGTTCGACTACAGTTGTAACTACAATGAGTTCAATCCGTCTTCTCTTCGTTATGATCCGTTTGGCCAGGCTATTGCCGGCGGTACAGGTGGGGGTGGCAGGTCTGCGGTGGTGTTCGAGTCGGTGCCGGTTGTTCCCAGCAGGACGGTGGGGAAGACGTTGAGGCTTTTTGGTGTAAATTTGGACTGCCCATCAGAGGAGGAAGGTGAGGGGTGTAGTAGTGCAATTGTTCCGGCCATGGCACATGAGCCTTATCCTTCCACTTCAATGCAGTTGATTCCAAGGGATTTGCAGAGAAGATCCAAGCAATCTTTATCTCTTGATTTGGATGTCGGATTCTTTGGAGATTGAGAGAATTGAACCACAAAAAAACCCCCGAAAAGTATATATATGTAAACACTGTTTGATTCTTCATGCTCATGTACCTTCCAAGTCTCATATCAACATATTTCTACCATATTCAAGAGTTTGATTACCTATTTGGAACCAATATATAAGAATGTTCACTGTTTCATCTATTTTGTCTCTTCTCATCCAGGCTTTCGTTTATGTATTCGATCAATCTTCTTCTATTGAGGGTGGGGTATTTAAGGAAATTGATAGCTCGTCTGGAGCTTGCTGAAAAAGCTGCTGTTACATATCTCTAGGTCTTCCCTTTTTATGATTATCTGTTCATGGATGGTAATGGAGGAGTGTACCTTGTCCTCCTACATTGATCGATCTTCCTTTTGCTAGAACCCAAATGCTTCTAATGCCCTTCTATACATACCTCTTCACAAATTTTAATCAATAAGAAGATAATTTCCCTAAATCTGAGTCAGTTCAATCCTCAAATCTTGCTTCAGGGTTTATCATTTATATATGGAATATGTTTTTGTGCCTTCTTTCTCCACTCTTGCTACGGATATATATTAGCTTTCCTCCCTAGTGTCACAGTCGCGTTTCTAGGACTAAATTTTTTGCCTTCGAACTCACCCTGTGCGGCGTATTCCTCCCACAAATACTAGCCTTTCAACCTCTTCACGCAATGTAGTCCAACTACCGGAAGCCAATGTCCAAACACTACCACAATGTTCGGCAACTTCAACACAACTCGAGGTTTACCAGCACACCCGACTAGCAAAACACCCCTCGATATCGCTACACCTAGCCTCTCGCTCGATCACCTGTGTTCACCGTAAACACCACGATACAATACTCTCGGTGGCTATTTCGAGAGCCAAACAATTGCCACCGCAGCAACTGCCCGATCCCCAAATACCCTTACTAGTATTCAGGCGTGCCGTCTGCCCCTTGCTCGTCTCAGCTACAACGTTACCGCAATGCTGGCCTTGTAAGTTCAGGCTCGAACCTGGTTCAAAAACTCCCCATCTACAAATGACGACTGACAAGCAAGACCACAGATACGGGACAAATCCCAACCTTATATTATCAAATCAATACAAGATTACAAGCACTCTACCTAACCTCAAGTACTTGCTCAGCTTTGTGGACAGCCCCTACAAGCCTCACCCCAATGCTACCTAACCTCACACGGGACTCAATTACAAGGATTACTCGTGCACAGCAACCCCAACACGATGCCTACCTAGATTCTGGCCGACTTCGGCAATGGAATTCTAGTCTTCACGCAAAGCACCGGCTGCAGCAACTCCACCAGTCTCCTTCTCTCTTGGCAGTCCCACGTCGTCATGCAATGGGCGACTATCTCTGCACCAACTCTTCAGCAACCCCTCAATGCACCCGTACAATGAGATCTCACGCTGCTGGACTCTTCTCTCTTTTCTGGCCGTTCTCCTTACGTAGAACTTCTGTGCTTATCTTCTCTCGCAAAAGATATTCTCTGGAACATATAGACACGTCCCACGCTCTAGTTGTAACACTTCAAATCCGGTTCACGCTCGTGAACCAAACCGGCATGTTACAGGCCCCGGTTAGGTCGGCTAACCCGAACCTAACTCACGTGGATCCAATCTCGGCGTCTTAAGATGTAGATACGACTTGTCATGCATGGATAAATTCATAAAACCCTAACATGATACTACATGGATGACATGCAACCTAAACTTCACACTAACACAATTACAATCAAAATTAGTAAAAATTATAAAATAAAAGGGACAGAATTTCCCCTAAAAATGTAATTAGGGGCCACCCTGTCAAAAACGTATATTCAAACATATATACGTATAGCAACGATAGCATTCACACATACTTCTAATCTATTATATTCATCATTCTCTGAACTTTGGGTCCTAACCCATCACACTTTTGCTGCGCTACTCTGATCATTTCACATTCTATCATGTCTCATGCATTTGAACATGTCATTCACAATATAATAACATAATAACACAAAATTAAACATTTAGAAATCTAACATGTGTGTGTACAAGACCTCATTGCTCCTTCGTCCAAGCTGGCTCCTCCAACTCGTGATTATTACCTACATATAGTATAAAAACACGTCAGTAACAAGTGTTACTGGTCCGGAAAATAAAATAACTATAACAAGCTGGCTATGAGAGCAAACTCTCATATGAAAGAAAACCATATACTTCCTCAAGAACACTCTGAAGGGCACTACTGAGGAGCCACTGGGCTGCAGACCCGGTAGCATCCCGAACTTACTGCTGCTGGTACTGTGCTACTCTCAGCACTTCTTTTTCAGTACTTCTCGTGAAACTTTATCCTAAGCCCTCTCCTTACCTCCATATTTCTCCTGGCCTTGAGCACGAAGGCCGAGTACTCTCAGGCAGTCGCCTTTAGTACCCTTTGAACCACAAGTCTGGACATGCGCTGTACTAAACAGTACCCGTAAACCTCCACGTTCTCTGGGTGTGAGGAACTCAAACGCGGAGTTGTAAGGATCCCTCGGGAATGGAACAGTCCGCTGGCACTATTCCAGAGCCCGCTTTGACTGTCACGGCATCCTCTGCATGGTACGTGCAGTCGGTTTCTCCATCTCTCGTCTCACTGAAAACTCGATAAAACTATATATATAGGCCTGGGAAGGGATTCATATAATAGGCCCGAAGGCAACTTGTGGTGGATCTTGTTTTCGAAATCATCCTCGAGGGGTTATTAATCCGGAAAATATTCGGTTAAATGACCCGAGTTAAGTGGGATCCAATACAACACCACTTAACCCGTCCTGCAAATAATAACATAAACATACAATAGAAAAGCGTAAAACAAGACGAGTCCTAAACGGACCTGGTAGAAGCTCCAAGCGTGTCATCGCGCCTAGGCGGCAAGCTCCTACTCCGTACCTACACATCAAAACTAAATACTAACGCCAGCTAACTAAATGATGCATCAAATCCGACATGACCCTCACACCATAAAACCAACATTAACCATAACAATCAATATTTATAAATGTAAAAATAATTCCAACTTATCCTATTAACACCTATTTTATTACATTTCCTAAGTTACGTTGTACTCGATTATCATACTCAAATTTACTTTACTTCATTAGCTCATTTAACCTTCATTCCCTGTTAATCACATCATGCACATGTTTACTTCATTCATAATCTTAACATTCATCATAATAATTAATCAACCCTAGCATGCTGTGCTAACAATCATCAAACTTTAACTTATAAATTCGGAGGTAATTATACCTCACGTCGTTGGCGATCGACGACGCCTAGGGTTCTGTCGCGTGTCTCGGAGCTCAAATTCGGCGCTCATCGGCGTCCGAAGCTCGATCGGGCTCCACTGAGTGAGCCCCGCGGAAGATCCAGTGAATTCCGACGAATTCCAGAAATTCCAATTTTTCGGCAGTTTTCCGGCAGCTACTGGCGGTTTTCCGGCGGCTTCCGGTGGTTTTCCGGTGACAATCGCCGGCGGCGTCTACTAGTCGGAAAGGGGTCGTGTTGGGTACCCTCGGAACCGGCTCGGCGAGCCCGACTCATCTATGGCCTCAACATGGTCGACGGAGTTGGCGGCTCGCCGGAAAATGGTCAAAACAGTGGTGGCGGCGGTGGGTGACTCGATTCGGCCGGGATGGGCGGCGCTGGCCTCCGTTCCGGTCGGGGACGGTCGTGGGTTGGTCGAAGACGTCGAGGTGACCACTCGATCACGGCGGCGACGGTCGCCGGCGGCGAAATCGGCAACGCGAAGCGCAACGCGGGCGCGGCCATTGGCGAGGCGTTCCGGCGTCGCGGCGGCCACATGGTGGCCGGACCTGGTCGGGGCGGCAGGGCGACGCCGTGGCCGGGCTGGGCGGCGTCGATCGGCGGCCAGGCGGCGCCGGCCGTGGCGGCGGTGGCGCGCGAACAGGGGCAGCGCGGGCGAGGGTTTGGGCGCGGGGGAAGAAAAAGTCGGGGTGAAAATGGGTGGCAAACTCGTAAATAATACTTGACTCGTCTCCGGCTCGAGTCAAGTATCATAACTAACTCGTATTAAATCCTAAAAAAATTCATAAAAATCGGGAAAAATCCCGTAAAATCAAACAACACCAAAAAAATTATAATGATATGCTCTAGAACTATCAACCCACCCAAACTGCCCGAACGCGTCCTAACGCGGTAAACGGCCTAATACTAATTCTACGATCCACTATATATAAAAATTAAAAAAAATGACTGGCATACTCTCATATATCTGATAACTCATTCTGTTCTGCTGTGTTCATGACGTTATCATCATATACTTGGGTACGCATGACCCTCATAGCTCATACACGCGACTGGCATCGGCTCGGTACACGTGTCCTGAAACTAACTCAACTCGAAAGATAACGGTCCAACCGACCGGTTCTGAATATAAAACCCTGACTCGAATTGTGGGTTTTACACTAGTCTATCCAGAACTCAGTTGCAAAACCCTGGCTCGAACATGTTGATAAGATACGTAATCTTCCCAAGATACCATAACTTTCCAGCAACAAACTCGTACCAGACTTTTGGCTGCACCGCTGAACAATGGCTCGCCCCATGCTCGACTATGTCTAGTGCACGACCTCAGATCAACCTCAGAGCAACTCCCGCTAGAATTCCTCTCGGCACATGCTGGACCTTGGTGCCTCTATGTAAAGACCGTGAAAAAAAAATGCGACGCTACTGCTGGACCTTGGTGCCTCTATGTAAAGACGGTGAAAAAAGCGAACGCAGTTTAGGAAGACCGAATGTGTTATATACAATACCCGATAAATCCTACCCGGTTAATTGTTATATTTTATTATTTACCCAGTTACCTGGTTAAATGAAATACGGGTGTTTTCACATACCCTAGCCGTCATTTCATTTTATTTTATGAAGGGCGTCCTCCACCCTAGCCTTCATTCACATTTTTTTCTCCTCTTCCTTGCCGGCATGTCTTCTTCTTCGCTTAGGTATTTTTTCTATCTCCCTCTTCTTAATTTTCTTGCATATATATTTTAAGTTGATAGTAAGCTTTATAATTGTGAGGATTAAATTTTAAAATCAACAAGAAATAAACAAAACATAAATTAAAGTTTAATTTGGCCGACAAGTCCATGTTTCGGCGAGATGGGTAAGCACAGGCGAGGTTTCGCCGGGAATCGGTGGCGACGGTCGTTCTGACGTCAGAAGATGATCCTACTCTCTTCGTCGATCAGTGTAGGGTCAATTTCATGTGTGTGGATGTCGGCCTGGGGTGGTAAATGGCCAAAAACAGAAGATGGCGGCAAAAATAGAGGCGACGACAGTCGAGGGAAGAAATCCGGCCGTCCTGGGTGACGACGGGTTCCAATATGACTGGGGAAGGTAGATAGGTGGTTGAGGGTGTCGAGGTGACCACCCAATTGAGGCAGCAACGCTAGCCGGTGGTGGAATCGCCGACACGAGCGCGCCGCTAGGCAGATGATGCGGGCATTTCCGCGGCTGGAAGACAGCCGGAGTTGGCCAAGGTGACACTGCAACGGCATAGCAGGGCTGGGCGACGACAATGGACGACTGCCAAAGGTGGTCGGCGGCGGCTGTGGCGGTGGCTGGAGGGCACCTGGAGTCGGGAACAGAGCATGTCGGAGAAGAAGAAGAAGAAGGAAAAAATTACCTTGGGTGGCAAACTTGTAAATAATGCTTGACTCGACACAGCTTGAGTTAAATAATAATATCAACTCGTAAATAACACCTGACTCGATACAGACTCTAGTTAAAAATAATACGAACATGTAATAAATCTTTAAAAAATAATTATTTTAATAGGTTATTAAACTATAGTCGGGTAGCAATCACTAGCGTCGAACCTAAAGAAAATAATGAAAATAAATAAAGTTTGAAACTTTATAGAGTCGAATAATTTAAAATAATTTTATTAATAATATTTATAAATTAAAATAATAAGAATATATTTTAAATAATTCAATTGAACAACTTAATTAATTAAATTGCTGTAAATAATAGTAGCAATTAAAAAAATTATGACCAAAGGAAAATATACTAATAATAGTAATTAAATATTTATGTATAACTTGATAATTATTTTATTATTTGTTAAGTGTTAATTATGATCTAGATTATTAATGTAAAGTAGGATTTAAATGATTATATCACATGAGTATAATTTTATGTCCTCGTTCAAATTAGGATCATTGGTCACAGCTGCAAGTTTGAAATATCCAGGTCCGTATAATTATTTAAAATGTTGTATTTTCTCTTGTGGACAACCTTGTCAACCTGAGCCCAGATTCGACCACCATGCACCGAGTGCAACTGGGGTCAAGGAATTAATTCAGTCTGACACGGGCTACGCCCTTCATAATCAAATAATAGACATGATGGACTGACCCATCAGCCAATAAATTGGACATGGCGGATTGAACTCGCCAGCAAATTACGGATATGGTGGATTGGACTCACTAGCCAATAACGGACATGGCGGATTGGACTCGCCAGCCGGTAATGGACATGATGGACTGACCCATTAGCCAATAAATTGGACATAGCAGGTTGCACTCGCCAGCCAATTACAGACATGGTGGACTGACCCATCAGCCAATAGATGGACATGGTGGACTGACCCATCAGCCATCTAATGGACATGGTGGATTAGACTCACCAGCCAATAACAAACATGGCGGACTGGACTCGTCAGCCGGTAATGGACATGATGGACTGACCCATCAGCCAATAAATGGACATGGTGGACTGAGCCATCAGCCAACTAATGGATATGGTGGACTGAGCCATCAGCTAATAAATGGACATGTTGGAATGGTCACAACTGCCAATATTATAGATAATGATAGGGAGTTTATGGACTTGTTTTCTTTAATTATACGGCTTAGTGGTTAATCACTAACGCAGAGTTGCCTCCGCAGGTTAGCAGCTGGAACTAAAGACTAAAAGACGACAGGGTGGTTCTTCTACCAACTCAGGTGGTGAACAGAGAATAAGCAAGACTTCTTTTTACTTTTCTTGTGTTATAAATGTGGCTATTGAAAACGGTCCAAGACTGTGGGATAATTACTTCATGCATTGTCAATTAAAACATGAGTTCTTTTAAGTTAGAAATGCTAGACTTATTTGCTTTCATATTATTCATGTAACCTTTTAAGTAACACCCTGTCCGGTTAGGACTAGGTCGTTATAGGGTTAGTTTTTGTTAAATTTTGAGTAATATCTGGCCAGCGAGGCCCACAATATCGTTAAAAATGGCGGGTCGTTACACTCTAGCCAACTCTTGGTGGTGCCGCTATTTGGGTCGACACGCACTAGCGCAGACGCCCGTGCACCACTACCGATCACGCACCTGCTACCGACCTAGATACCGATCACGCCATTCGCTCACCCGCACGCGCATGCCCGCACCCGCTGCACAGACCATGCCGACACCAAGTACTGGTATTATGCTCGATACACGGATCGGTCATGCTGCTTGGTACCCCGCTCATACTGCTCGGTCACGCTGATCAACAATGCTCGTCCACACTCGGTAACTCGCTCGGCAGTGCTCGGCACCTCGGTCATGCCCAACCTCGCTATGCTGACACGCTCGCCAATTTGCTTGCTCCGCTCAGCCAGGCTGCTTGATCATAGCATAACCCGCCTAGCGCTACTTGAGGTTTCTCGGTCACTGTCTCCCGGCCCTCTGCTCCTAGCAGCTCTCGGTCATCACGACAACATCAGTGCACCAAGTCCGTCACCTACAACCATAACACGGATTAGCCTCGGTAGGTTGTCTCCACCACTCGGATAGCCACGCTACCCCTCATGGACGCTGGAATACTAGGACCAACCACCAAAATCCTAGCACCCGGCCTGACCATGCATCAAGGTCGTGACACCTAGCATGGATGGTGCTAGTAAAATCATGTGAACACAGAGGAAGAGGACATTGAGTGTCAAACAATATTTTAAGGTGAGTTCTGTAATTCCCTCTCTAATTAATTTGTTTCTTGTGTCCTCTTCTATTAGGCCCTTTGGGCCCACCCCTAAAAGGGATTTACAATAGGTGTCACGGGCCTCTCTTAATCCAAAAGCTAGCTTAGGAAATAAGGTTTTTCCATTAGCCTCTATACTAGTCACCGACATCATCCACGCCCGATGTGGGATAAACCCAACAACTTCCTTTCACACATTCGGCAATCCCAAAATCATCATCGTTTGACAATCTCCCCTTTATTTGGCAAACTATCCTTGAATCATTAGGTTAGACATTTTTGGGCCCCAAAAATGGACTTAAAATATATGTCACAAGTCTCTCTTAAACCAAAAGCTAGCTTAGGGAATAAGGTTTTCTCATTAGCCTATATACAACTCACCAACATTATCTACGACCCTTAAATCATCAAGTTAGCCATTAGCCTATATACAATTTGCCAACATCATCCACAATCCTTAAATCATTGGGTTAGACCCTTTTGGGCCCCCAAAAAGGACTTAAAATAGGTATCACAAGCCTCTCTAACTACAAAAGCCTTAAACCATTTGGTTACACCCTTTTGGGCCCCCAAAAGGGACTTAAAATAGGTGTCACATATTTCTCTTACTCCAAAAGTTAGCTTAGGGACCCCCAAAAGGGACTTAAAATATAAATCATCAAGTTAGACTTTTTTGGGCCGCTAAAAGGGACTTAAAATAGGAGTCACAGGTCTCTCTTACTCTAAAAGCTAGCTTAAAGACCCCCAAAAGGGACTTAAAATAGGTGTCACTGGCCCTAGCTTAGGGAATAAGAGTTTCCCATTAGCCTATATATAACTCATCAACATCAACCACGATTGATATGGGATAAACCCAACAACAGACCTCTCTTAATCTAAAAAGGCTTTCTCATTAGCCTATATACAACTCATCAACATCGCCCACGACCGATGTGGGATAAACCCGCTTTCCCATTAGCTTATATACAACTCATCAACATCGTCCACGACCAATCTGGGATAAACCCAACAACAGGCCTCTCTTAAAGAAAAAACTAAGCTTTCCCATTAGCCTATATTCAACTCATCAACATCGTCCATGACCGATGTGGGATAAACCCGCTTTCCCATTAGCCTATATACAACTCATCAACATCGTCCACGACCAATGTGGGATAAACCCAACAACAGGCCTCTCTTAAAGCTAGCTTAGGGAATAAGACTTTCCCATTAGCCTAACTGATGTGGGATAAACCCAACAACAGACCTCTCCTAATCTAAAAACTAGGCTTTCCCATTAGCCTATATACAACTCATCAACATCATCAACGACCGATGTGAGATAAACCCAACAACTCATAGACATCATCTACGACCAATGTGGGATAAACCCAACAACGGGCCTCACTTAAAGCTAGCTTAGGGAATAAGTGTAACGACCCAGCCCAAAGTGTAACTTAATGAGCTAAGTCATTTCTTTAAACGTGGTGAACCAAGTTAAAGATATATAGTCTATTCCCACTTAAACATGATTTTTGCTTGGTAGGTATTAAATGTGGGACTAAGTTGAGGGATCTCACAATCCGCCCACCTTAGAAAATTTCGCCCCCGTAATTCCTACACACAACCTCTGTTGTTAGCCTCAAAACACGTCCTTCTCTGGCCCGTGACCGGAAACCTTAGCCAACATCTGTAGTCTAGCCCATTATTTAACACGAAATCAGGTTGCTCTGATACCATTTATAACGACCTGGCCCAAAGTACAACATAATGGGCTTAGTCATCTCTTCAAAAGTGGTTAACCAAGTTAAAGATTTATAGTCCATTCCCACTTATAAACATGATCTTTGCCAGGTAGGTATTAGATGTCGGACTAAGTCGAGGGATTTCACAATAAAGCTTTCCTATTAGCCTATATATAACAAGTTGATGGATCTTATAATAAGGCTTTCCCATTAGCCTATATACAACTCACCAAGGGAATAAGGCTTTCCCATTTAACCTATATACAACTCACCACTTACTAGCCTATATACAATTCACCAACACACCAACATCATCCACATGCCTCTCTTAAAGTTAGTTTAGGGATTAAGGCTTTCTCATTAGCGTATATATAACTCGCCAACATTATCCATGACCGATGTGGTTAGACCGATCTAGTTAGCCTATAGGATAAACCCAACAACATGCCTCTCTTAATTCAAAAGCAGCCTCTCTTAATTCAAAAGCTACCTTAGGGAATAAGGCTTTCTCATTAGCTTATATACAATTCACCAATATCATCCATGATCAAATTTAAAAGTTAGCTTAGAAAATAAGGCTTTCCCATTAGCCTATATACAACTCACCAATATCATCCACGACTGATGTAGGATAAACTTAACAACATGCCTCTCTTAATTCAAAAACTAGCTTAGAGAATAAGGTTTTCTCATTAGCCTATATACAACTCACTAACATTATCCACGACCAATGTGGGATAAACCCAATAACTCCCCTTCACACATCGGGCAACCTCAAAACTATCATCATCTGAGGGAACTTATATTTCCCTCATACTTCACCACTTAACCCAACAACTCCCCTTCATACATCGGGCTCATACTTCCTTCATACTTCACCACTTAACCCAACAACTCCCCATCATACATCAGGCAACCTCGAAACTATCATTGTCTGAGGAAACTCATACTTCACCACGTAACCCGAATTCAACCTGGCTCTGATACCATTGTTAGGTCTTTTGAGCCCAAAAGGGACTTGCAATAAGTGTCACATGCCTCTCTTAATCCAAAAGAGACTTACGGAGTTGTAATAAGTACCCCTCTTAATCTAAAGGCTAGCTCATAGAATAAGACTTTTCTATTACCCTATAAACTATTTACTAATATCATCTACGACCGATGTAGAATAAACCTAATATCTTCAACTTGCATGCTTAGGTGTATTAAAAAAAGCTTGCATGCGTTGTACTGGATGATAATTTGGACTAGTTTGCTCATCAACCACCATTTTCTAGGTTCAAATAATTTAGCAACTAGTTACATATGTATAAGTTTGCCACAAGAAAATATTGGAAAATGTTAAGATACCCGGATTTTGAATATATAATTATATGAATTCCATTGTTGCGTGAATATATATGTTGGCTTATAATACTTGTGAACAGTTTCTACTTCCTTTAAAGTTGTATCAGAAATTCTAATTAATTGTGTTATAAATATTGTTAATGTGCATGCTTATGCATTAGAGTAAAAATAGAGGCATGATTAAAAGTTTCCGGATAATAAGGCATCATGAGCTTTGATAAAGGTAGAAATATGGGAAAAACTTGATAAGAACAAAATATAAATATTGAGGATAATTTTAATTCAATAATATAAAAAGAAATTTGATAATATATATATATATATATATATAACACCTTAGAGCCTACTAGTGAATTCACAAAAGAGCCCAATTTATAAATCTCAGTTCAAGATGAAAACCCCAAGATATATATATATATATATATATATATATATATGATAGATAGATAGATAGATAGATAGATAGATAGATAGATAGACCTTGATGCCTATCACACCTAATCACGTTTACATACACTGTTATCTTTTGAAATTCCTGTCTTCGGGCTCTTCATTGACCTAAGAACATTGTATAGATTCTTCATTTATAAAAAATATACAAACCTCCTCATACTTATAAGAAATATCCAATAATTTAGAATTAATAATTTCCAACAAGCTTATGCTAGGTCATCAGGGGTTTTAAATTTAATCTAGTTATAGAAGGTCAAGGACTTTATAAATGCATATTGGCTTTTTGTGCTTCGAAAGGAATATTCATTTGTACTAATTTAATTTATAGGCTATAAATATCGCAGTTGAATGGCAATTTTTCATGCGCTTCTTCACAAATCAAGCATTTTATGTACACAGAGTTGCTTGTCGACCAGTGTTACGAATCATTAGTTTTATTACTTCCTGTGGGTTATTTTAATATAGATCTGAAAGCCTAACATGATGGTCAGACTTGAAGAACTAACTGCGTGATTAATTTCCTGGAGTACAATGCGTTTTTTGTGGAATTTAATGTAGCTGCATATTTCGGTACTAATTATATATATGAAATAATCGTTTACTTCTTCAAAATTGTAATCATGAATTTTGAAGCAACTAGGGTTCACTACTTTGGGATTAATAATAAGTAATAAGTAACATCTATTTATATGACACCGTCTCTAAACTTGTTTTGATGTTAAGAAACAATACTTGAAAGGATTGTATCATGTTTGGTCCAGATAATTGCCATCTTGATGCAAGCCGTGGAGATTTTCATGATGGACTTGTAACATCCTAATTCGGTTTGTGGCGCGTACCGAATCAAAGTATTAAATTATGAACCACTATTATTGTTCAACTTAAATATATACTGACCCACAATACAGACTTAACTACTCGAGGTGTAAAAATATGGAAAGCTCGAGGGAATTTAATATGTAACTAAAACATACATGACTACACAAAAAAATATGCACAGATACCTAGGGCTGAGATCATGCAAATAAGACATCT
Organism: Piper betle; assembly: GCA_033002965.1. Lineage (NCBI taxonomy): Eukaryota > Viridiplantae > Streptophyta > Magnoliopsida > Piperales > Piperaceae > Piper > Piper betle. The sequence continues at coordinate 57,542 of JAURVB010013109.1, read as the reverse complement.
TAAATAAATCTAAATTATAGAGGAGACTTTGAATCCTAGGAAAAATCTGGTAGAATCTTTCCTGTCACTAGGACGTGGGAAAAATTTTACAAACTTATAAAATTTTACAATTTATAAAATCCACATAAAGACATTCACATTTTACGCATTTCACATGCATAAGCATTCTAAAGGTATTTCACCTCGTTCACATCACATTCACATGGTATTTACAATCAAAATTTACATTCTTCATGATGTTGGCTTGCCTCGTCTTCACATCTTCAACGTACAAAACAAAACTCAGAAGTTCCTTCAACCCATATTTCTTCTTCGCTCTAGGTACTTACGCAGGTAACATAGTTTAGTGTACGTGGGTTAATTTTATTCTTAAATTCTAGGACTATCGGGCGTGGAAAATTCCTGCACGAAATGGTTAGACCTACGTGATCAAGAGTATACCGTTTACAAAGCAAATCAAATACAGGTCAGGGGTAATTATATTCATACATTCACACACAAGGAAACTCTGCAATCCATTTAAAAAGCCCGTAAGCTCTTATACAAGAGTATTTATAGTGGCTCATAAGCCTTAAATACTATTCTCATCATATGGCTTAAAGACCCTACATGGATAATTATATTGGCTCACTGCCCACACATAATATTTACATCAACAACCCATGGCCTCTCATTAGCAAACCACAACACATTCTCGATCCTTTCGTCTCTTCGGCCAAACCTGCAACACCGAATTATACATAAAGCATACATCAATAATCAAATATTACCAGTTCGAAAATAACTACAGAAAATAATTTTTCAAACTTGCAAATAGATGACTCATCATCAACGAAAAACTTTATCACGAAATTAGAAATTTCTCCACACCCACATCATAATATTGAGTATGGCCAATAGGGCTTCATCATAATCATAGAAATATATATGAACATGAATCGAAGATTCTCAATGATAACATGCCATTACTATGGTCAATAGGGGCTACACCAATATCACCACAACATCACATGACCCAGATATACTCAATAAGAAGCATGCACATGGAAGATATAAACACGGCTAGTAGTATATATATATATATATATATATATATATATATATATATATATATATATATATATATATAAAATTAACTGCCAAAGCAAGCACCACATGTGGGTACCGACATGGCCTATGAAGACTTGTGAGGTGATTTATTAATTCGAAAAACTCAGTAAGATGACATGTAGGTAGCGGGATTTAATAGAATACCACTAATTACGTCGTACGATATTAATCAAAAGTGTGATAGAGCCAAATAATATATCAAGCATATAGGAGTCCTAACAGACATGTGAGGCCGGTGGGACTCACATCTCACAGTAATCACTTCACATTCACATGCTGAGTGTGACAAAAATTGAACGAGATTCTAATAAATCAATAAAGATGTCAAAACAAAGATCTCGGTATTTTATGAAATGAATTTCAGGATTCACCCATGTAACTAGAGATATCAAAATGTCCAGAAGATTGAGAGCAATCTTACTGAGATACCTGATCACGCTAATCGAGAATAAAATCCAGATAACATTATGAAAAATAACTTAAAATTTTAGGTCAATTATTTAAACTTAATCTTGATAATAATTTTGTCGTAGCAAATATAATCCAAATAACTTAAAAGATTTCATGTCACACCCTGTAATTGTGAGTTAAAAATTATCATTATGAAAATAATATTATATCATTTAGTTAATTATGATAATTAAGTTAATTATCAATTAACTTAATATTTATTCATTGTGACTATTTCACAATCAAATACAAGTTAAAATATTATTATTTGAACTATTTAATTAAATAATCAATTGGGCATGCAAAACGAGATCAACCAAATGTGACTGAAAAATTATAAAGTTTTAATCTTTTTATAGTTTCAACCATTATTAGGTAAATTAGTTGGTAGATTTTATAAATTTAGGCCAACACAATTATTATATTATATTTAACACTCAAAAATCACAAAAAACATAAAAATCAAAATTTTATTGCAAAATCAACTAAAAAATTGATAGATCTACGTGATACGATGATTATCTAGCTATCTACATGCCTAAACATGAAAATATACATACAAAAACCTATAGATCATGCCCAAAATAAAAAGAAATGAGGAAGGAGTACTTCGATTGGAGGGGAAAAGAAAGGGGAAAAGGAGGCCCAAATGGTGGCGGCGGCCCCGGAGACAATGGCCAGGAGAAGAAGGAAGAGGGAGGGTGCGGCTAGCAAGGGGGAGGAAAGAGGGAGAAGGGGAGGGAGGGGTGAAGGAGAAGTAGGGGAGGAAGGAAGAAGGGGAAAGGGAGGGAAGAGGGATGAGGGAAGAGGAGAGGAGAGGGAGGAAGGAAGGAGAGAAAGAGGGGGATGGGTGACCACTAGGAGGGAGGAGAAGGAGAGAAAGAAGAGAAAAAAGGGGAGAGAGGAAAGGAAAGCGGAAAATGAGGAAGGGAGAAAATTGGGGGAAAAAAGAAAGAGAGAAAAAAGAATACATAAAAAAGAAAAAGAAAAAAAAGAAGGGGAGGGGAAGAGAGAAGAGATCTCTAAAATGTTATGCGACACACTGATCTATTGTGACATAATTGCACAACGTGCCTAAAACATGTACGAATACGACCATAATTTACACCACATAATCGAGATGAGAACACAATCTAACAGCTTGACAATTAGCGTCAATAAGAAAATTCAACCACATGCGCGCTCAATGTCCAAGCCTATAACAATATATAAAGATCCTCCTAGAACCCGACCAATCGAACCAAACCGACCATATGCTACTCGGACCAAGTCAATAACAAACCACACATTAAATACTGGACCTACAAGCCGAGTCTTACTGACCTGTTTAGTTGTGTGGTTATAACTAGGGCTCCAATATTAGTGACATTTGACTTCATAATTCCTCATTTGTATGCGTACTTGGTGTTTAAAAAAATGTATGAGTCACAATCTGACCACACCATCGGACATGAACATGTTTCAAGAAATCTTATATATGATTAAAGTACAAGAATATATGTCTAAATTCAAAATTAAATCCTAGCAAGTTGCAAAATAAAGAAATTGATTTTATTTGTTTGCTTTAAGTTGCATGTTAACGGAGCAAATATATCTTGCTGAGACAGGTCATATAGTGGTATATATTAGTATGCTTATCCAAGCTAATTAGCAATACATTTAAAGTCTTGTTCACGTTGATTAAAGGAAGTGGACGGAGTGTACATTAATTTTTTGTTTGTAAGTATACAATAAAATAATCTATGTATTTTTTATGAAATTAAATGATTTTAGGTATAATTATAAACCACAATAGAGTCTACATTTTCCATTATAAGCATATTATAATTTCTGAAATATTTATTGTTTTTAGACAACTTAACTTGACCAGACATTTTTAATCTGACTCAGAAAGCTACGTAATAAGGCGGAAAAATGGGGAGTTTTTTTAGCTCAAGTGGAAGTAATTAATTTGTAAAACTGTTTTAAGTTCAAAGTATTAGTTTCCATTATAATTTAGGAAAATGTTGAATGCAGCAGCTCGTTATAAGAGTAATCTTCACATTACGATAAAATTTCTCTAACTGTGGGCCCATGCATTGATCATAAACATCAAAAAGAAAAGAAAAAAATATTGCAACTAGATGTAGCTAGCTCAAGTCTCAACACCTTTTGATGACATTTTGGCAACAATTAGCAGCATATGGTCACCTAAATCAAGAAATTGAAGAACGAAAAAAATACTTTAATATGTAACTAAAATACAGACTATTTTGCCGTAAAAAAAACAGACTATAGACTGCCCCTTTAGGTAGTAGGTGGGGACCATCATCGTTGTTTTTACTTATTCCCATAACCCTACTGATTATTATTTGGCTGCTAGCTCCTTGTCTACTACCTAGCTAGCTACTAGCCGCTACTCCTCTGGCTTTCTGCTTTCACAAGTTGCAACGTTTATAAATTGAGTCGGTACCGTACATCCCAAACAAACTAGTACTCAATATTTCCCCTATATATATATATATATATATATTACCCCCACGCATACAATAACGTATATTATATGTTAACGTGAGAACATGTGAGAAAGAAAAAGGGTGTGCTCTACTAATTAGGACGTGGGAACATTTTTGCAGCTAACGTGAATATACGGTCATATATAGTAGTTATGTATTTTATATATCAATGCCAGCATGCTAGTTAATATATACTCAGATAAATTATCTTTTGGAAGAATAAATATGACTGACAGCAAGGACTAGCTAGCAGCTGCCAATTGTAATTAATATGAGGTTTACAGTCACAGCGTCCAACAGTACTGCAGATGTATACAATGATAAAAGTTTATATTGCAAAAGAAGCACTGTAACAAAGTCTACGTCCTGGGTTGGCGTTAGCACTTAGCCGCCTCCTTTTTATGTCTAAAGACTAATGAGATGTGAACAAAGCAGTCATTTATACACTTTCGGCTTTACTGGGTGTCATAAAAAGTTTCAGTGGCAGCAACATGCAACAGGCAGCCATGACTAAGAAAATAGTTGCAAGGCTTTATAAAAGTTATACGATTTTTACGATGAAAATTTTACGTATGGCTACAGTTATATGCAGCCGCTTAATTATAAATATAAGCTTGACATTGTATTACGTTTCTTTCTAAAAATGAAATGAAAAGGGAAGAAAACATTGTTTTTTTAACCAAAACCTTGTTACTTGGGAGTTACTCTGGGGGAGAATGTGCTTGTTCATGCGTCAATAAATATCTGTACAAGTTGGCCGTGAGTAGGAAGGGACCGGCGCGCATTAGAGGGTGATGAGTGGGGATCGCTTATTATAGAGCTATACTTTAACCAAAAAAGGCCACATGTATCATCTGTTGTCAAATTTGGGGTAACATTTTGTATATTGTCTTTTCAAGTCTTTATTTGTATACCCATTACTATGAAATATGTTTGAACTAGCCCGATTCAGCCAATGCAACTCAGTTAGAATTTGAGTCAAAAATATATATTTAGATTGTATTATTAGAATCAGTCTTTGAATTATCTGATTCAAACCGAGTTTGACCATGATTAAAAATTCAAAACTTAAACTCGATTTGGCATATTATAAAGAATCTGACTCGAAGTCGTTTATATTAAAATTTTAAATGTATAAATAAAAATTATATAAAATTAATAAATGTAACTATTTTGAACCTCCCTTGAAATTGATAAAGGCATAACTTACATTATTTAAAAATATTGATTTAACCAATCTAAAAGAAATTTAATATTTTTTGATAACTTGTATAACATAATTCAAAAAAATTTAAATAAGTATGGAGTCATCAATAGAATTTGACTCGACAAGCTATGAAATCGAATCGACTCAGAGAGTTTTTGGAGTAAAAATAAGTCTTAGAACTATGAAGTGGAGCGATTCATAAGCAATTCATGAATCACTATTCTTATCATATTTTAATATTTAATAATTAACAAATATATAAAGATACACTCTACATAAATATAAGAGAATTTAACTCATGATCTGCATATTTCTTATGCTTTCATTCTATTTGTCATTTATACTCTAAGGTATATAAAACATCCTCAATAATATTTTATTTTAAAGGTATATATAATTTGACAAAAATATTTACTTCAGTATTATTATTATTTTTATTATATTGTCCTTGATAAATCAATTTTCATGCAAACAATGATGCAATCTTACTAAATTTGCCGATTCAAAATAAGCCAAGATCCAAACTTAAACTGGTTTGACTCAAAATTTTTTAAATTTCCGATTAAGTTATCCCCTGCGATTTTTACAACATCGGTTGTACCATCTCCTTTTGTGACTAGGAAGGGTTCAGTGACGGAGGGAAATCCCCCAAAGGCAGACCAAAAATTTTGGTGCCGCCCATAGCCATCAATCATATCTTTTGTTTCTTTTTTACGTGGAAATTTTGCAAAAAAAAATCGAAAAATATCGTCGATAACAAACAAAATTATCAAAAAAGAATTATAAATATATCAAAGGGGACAATTCCTCTAGATGTGATTCCAATGCCATCGAGTGGTGAAAATCTATCCATTAATTTGCATGCCGTAACGCCAGATGTTATGACCATAAGATGTAATTACCGACGGTTGTGTACTGGTTGGATCCGGAAGTCCAAGCGAGCCGCTCCCATCTATTTCTGTCGTAATTAAGTCCTCGTTCGTGCTGTGGCAATTTTCCATATAATAGCTATAAATAAATTATATCAACCTTCTTATATTAAATTATCCATTTTTTTAAAGTTTTCATTGTATTTCAATAGTTGACTCCAGCCCACAATAATTTTGTTAGCCTATAAATATTTACTTAATTTAAAATTATTATTATTATTATTACCATGTTTTATTAAAAAAGTGTGAATATAATTTTATCCAAATTAAAAATTTTGAAATTATATTATTCGAATTAAAATTTGTTACTTGATAATACATAATTTAGAGTATTATAGATTTTATTTATTTGTTCATTTATATATTATGATTTATTATTAAGAAAAAAACTTCTATTTGAATTAAAAAAATTAAAATTATTTTTAATATTTGTATACAACTATGTATTTTGTTAAAATTATATAAATATTTATTATTTTTATTTAAAAATGATATAGTAATATTTTTTTGAAATTTATTTTGCATATTCTTAATATATATTATTAAAAAATTTCAAATCTACCCCTCGCCCGTGTCCTTGGCTAGTTAGGTGACAAGTATTATGCAAGACTATTAGCTAGTGCTAATTCTACAAAAGGAGTCATAAAATTAACACTGGCTATTTTGAAAAACACAAAAATTACCACTGACCATTGAGCACTCTAACCGCATAAAAGGACTAATTTGGCATTAATCAAGAAATTATCTCCAACTTCTGGGGTATGATGATAAGAGAAAAACATCCGATCAATATCTAAAATATGCATACGCAATTTGTGTCTTATCAGCTTATAACCTCATTGATATGAGAATTATACGCCCAAAAATGCAAACAAATAATTAAGAAAGTAAAAACGTGCATATGAACAAATACAACAAGTGGTAAAGTGGTTTCTTAAAATTCTTCTCGGTAAAATGGACTAAACCGATAAAAGGCAATGCCACCAGATACCTTGTGTTTTCCTGCTTGCTCTAACCATAATATCCCTCACACAGTATAGTATACGCCAGAATTCATAGAAGAGGGACGAGTGTCGTCCTGCTAATCCGATTAGCACCTGAGATATTGTTGTATGGGACTCCCCGCAACAACAAGATCAAACCCTCCAACCTTGTTCACTAAACAAGCTAATTTCAACTGTCTAACATCATCCATTTCAACCAGGAAGCCGGTCTGTTTAGTTTCCTCCCACCAATAACGCAAGAGGCTTCAGTTCCCAGGAGATATCTCAACTGCAACATCTGCCTTGAGAGGTACCCCAAGCCTATGAAGAGCAACCTCTGCACCACCAAACATGAGAAGAGAGACAAAACCCTGATCCCATTTGGGTAAATGCTTTTGAGGACGGACAAGTGATATGCCACTGTAGCCACTTGAAATGAGTTGCCCAAACATTTGAGCCTCTCATCCCTCCCAACTCCACCTCCTCGTGTATGATTCATCGATTTCGTCGGGCTCCAATGAAGCAACCTTGTGGAGTCCCACCCACACCAAGTTGCTTCTTCTGCACTCATCACTATACATTTCTGTATTATTGGATGTGGAGGAAGAGGTGAGGCCGAGAGGAGGAGCCGTGTCTTATCGGCTACTCCTGGTTTTGCTACTCTTCCTAGCAAGCAGTTGAGCTTTGTTTTTATGTCGCATGACGGCCACCATTTTTGTGTGAGGTAGAGCTTCTTGTATGGTAATCGGCGGCCGAGGTTCAAGTGGGCATCTGCCATGGATGGATAGGTTGGGCATATATCCCCTCTTTCTAGCAGTAGCTAAGAAGTGTATCGAGTCCACAAACTCTGGTTCAATATCATACAAGAAACGGGGCACGGTTTGCCAAACATCCTCAGGAGCAAGCGCCAGTTCTCAAAGTAGAAGTAAGGAGGGCCTGCTCCAGTTTCTGCGATTTGTCGGCATGTCCGAAGATTTGGTATGTCGAGGACACCAAATCCTTTCATCGGTTTTGGCAACTTAGATTGCAGCTCATCATGTACGGCCATTAGTGATCTTCTCTTTTGTTACTTTTCACGTCCCTCTTTTTGACTAATTTGATCACTAATATCATTTCTGTAAAACTTCGTACCATCTTCTCTGGAGGCTTCTCATGTAATTTTTGGGAGACAAGCATTAAAGTCATGTAGAATAAGACAAAAAAGGATTCATGCAAATCTCGAGGATCCATAAACCCACAAACGTTACCTTTGCTCGGGCTCCAAAACCAGGCGACGAGTGTCCTCATTTCCATCAAACCTTACATGACGGTCTGTAGATTGATCAAAATCTTTCTCCAATCGAGCAGCATATCTTGTAGTTCGACAAGCGGAGTGTTCTTACCTGGAACAAAAATGCTAGGTCAACTAAGAATAGATCCAAATTCTTAAAATATCTCCTATGGTTGCATAATCAAAGATGTTAAGAACGAAGCTAGGGATATGCGACTATAAATAACTATAAATAACAATGTAGTTTTGGTAGTCAGATGATCTTTTTAATATAATTCTGTGTCCTGGCCAGGGCGGACCAGAATGATTGAACATGCTTAAGTTAAATTTCTTTTTTCTTATTGTATGCAAATAATAAAACCTTTTTCATTAAGTCCCCAATGAAACGAAAGTTAAAAAGAAAAGACAAATGGAATAGCCCCTCTACAAAGGAGAGAGCTTAGAATGAGGTATCTAATTCAAGCCAATTCCATATTTTGAATTATTTATCGTGAGAAAAAATCCTTAAGCATGATATGGTTTTAAGCTTTCTAATATGTTGCTTAACCATAATTTAATCATAAAAAAATAGGTATGTACTATTTTAATCTATATCTGATTTTTATTCTAAATTTTTATAAAAAATAAAAAATTTAACCTATATTTAATAAAATATTAATAATAAATATATTTTAAATATTTAATAAAATATTTTATTTATAATTTTAGAATATAATTTAATACTGTTTCGAATCAATTCAACTAAATATAACTTACATCAGCTAGAATTTGGTATGAATTATAAGAAGGAGAAAATTTATTGTAGGATGGCTTGAATTTGTTTAGGTGGTAGTAGGGTGACAAATTGCAAACACGTGGTAGACGGGTGACGGACGGGAGAAACGTCAAGGTTACTTGCTCCAGAACTTTGGAAGGTTGGGATGGTTCAGAAAATTTAAACTTGATTGATGAGTGCAGTACTTGAACCATGTCTCTCGATCCACGTGCTTTCTCTCCCTTCTTCCTTCCCTCTCACCTCTCCACCATAACAGACAGCTTCTTCCATCTCCATGTTTTGGTCGCTGGCTCTCGAGGTTGTGTCGTCTTCGCCGTTGTTTTTGCCGACGTGCTCGTCGCTGAGTTGCTGCCGAGGTCGCCACCTTGCTTGCCCCTTGCTTAACGCTTGCTCTTGACATCGTTGCCTGTTGTCACAGGTTTAGCTGGTGGGACGATCGGGAGCTAGGGTTTGGCGGTTGTCCCTAGATAATCCCGCGCCCAATGTGGATAATCGGTGTTATTCGTGTGGTGGAACAACCTACCCGAGCAGACATCAGAGTTGACGGGCAATTGGGGAACCAACGGGTGCAGTCGGTTCCGAACATGGGCAAGTCCAGGAGCATGTCGGTCGTGATCAAATGCAGACTCAGCATGACCAAGCCGAGTTTGAGGTTGATCGAGGGCATCGGGATCCAAGTGAGTTGGGAGCCAGCGTTGTGTTCTGGAGCTGCTGAGTTGTTGGATCGGAACATGGGCTAGGTGCACCAGGGGTATTGGAACTCCAAGAGTTTGGGATGACGTCACAGGGCTACTCTGGTCCATTGATGAAATAACTCAAAGGTCAAGGGCAGATCTGGACTCATTCTTGTTGGTGACGTGTTTGGTGAAATCTGGTTCGTTGATGTGTTGATGAACGTCCAGGATCAAGCATTGGGTCATGCCTCAATTGTCCAAGCCAAGTCTATAAATAGGGACCTTCATTTGGTGGTGAAGGTAGAAAAGAACAAATCAGATCAAGAGTGATCAAGTGTGGGTGAGTGCCTCCCTGCGTGGAGAAGTGAGGTAGTGTCGGGTAAAGGGGATTGCCGGTGTGTGGCTGCAACCAGCCTTGGTCGGGGCCAAGTGCTGGGCACACCCGGTAAGCTGTCGGTGCAGCGTTGTCCACCTGTGACCGAACCACCCAGTTCTATTCCAGCAGCCTCGAGCCTGCGTGCCGAGTGCTGGGGAAGTCCTGTCGAGTGTGTGTGTCGAGAGGCCAAGTCCGTGGGTTGTGTCCACGACTTGCTGGTAATCCAAGGGGGGTTGGATTACTATTCCTTGTATTCATACTAGTAGAATATAGGTTGGACTTAAGTCCGTAAAACAACTGTGTGTACGTTGGATTTGGTTACCGAGTGCTGGTCGGGTGATTCCTTCGGCCAGGGCGTGCCGGCTGTGTGTGGGTGAGCCGGGACTGGAACGTGCAACAGGACCTTGGTGTTCGAGCAGCTTGTCCGAGTAGGACCAAGCTGTGTTCGAGTAGTGTCCAACCTTGTGTTCGTGAACCGGGCACTTGTCCGGTTGTGTGCGGAGTGGGTGTCCAGTAGGGGGCTGTGCAGTATTCCGCACCTTGCACAGTGCTGTAGGCTGGTGATTCCGAGGAGGAAACACGCCGCACGAGGGACGATTAGGGCGAAAAATAAAACCCTAAATCCGACCTTGTGACAGAGGTATCAGAGCTTGGATCTTCGGTGAAAACCGAGGGCTTCGCGAGACACAACCTTTCTTTCTGAGAGAAAGACTCCACAATTCTTACCCGGAGGATGGACACGAGACTGACGAGGCTGGAGACATTGGTGGGCAGACCTACCAACGAAGATGAGGGATCTATCTTCGACCGATTGCAAGTGATCAATGAAGGGATGGCAGAATTAAACACTCGGGTAAGCAACATACCCGGATCCAGCCAAGTCAAAAATGAGTTAGCGGAGGGGCTCATGGGCGAGTTCCAGGATGTGTTGCAAGGCGTGATTGCTGATATCTCGTTGATAAAGCAAGTCTTAGCCAGTTATCCTCAACCAGGAGTGGTTGACCGCGCAGCCGAAGAAAGCTCTATCCCGGGGAGGCTCAAGGTGCCAGAGCCGAAGAAATTCGAAGGAACTAGATCGGCCAAGGATCTAGGGAATTTCATTTGGGATATGCAAGAGTACTTTGTTGCTGCAAATATACCTGAAGATCGCCAAGTTTCAATGGCCAGTATGTTCCTGTCGGGGGATGCCAAGTTATGGTATCGAACGCGCACCGAGGAGGATGAGAGTGCTGGCCGACCCCGAATAGAAACTTGGGAATTCCTGAAACGGGAACTTCAGGAGCAATTCTTGCCCACAAACACAACGTGGATGGCAAGAGATCAACTTAGAAAGTTGAGACAAACAGGTACGGTTCGAGATTATGTCAAGGAGTTCAGTTCCCGTCTTCTAGACATCAAAAACATGTCGGAAGAAGACAAGTTGTTTAATTTTATTACTGGGTTACAACCATGGGCTCAGACGGAGCTGAGACGGCAGAAAGTCCAGGATTTGCCTGCGGCTTTGGTGGCCGCTGACGCTCTTGTGGATTACAAGCCTACCGGAACCATGCAAGACGCCGATTCTAGTAGGAAATTCCAAGGAGGCAAGGGTCGAGGCAACGGTCGGGAGGGTGAAAAGAAGCCATTCCGGAGACCGCAACCAAAGAGGAAAGGTGGACCTTTCAAGGCGGGCACTTCATCCAACTGGAAGAACGAGGGAACGCAGTCCGGATGCTTTATCTGCAACGGACCGCACCGGGCAAGGGATTGTCCGAACAAAGCCAAAGTGAATGCCATGGTGAAAGCGGAGAACCCAGATCAGGAAGAAGAGGTGCTTCCTGCCCGAGCATCAACCCTTCAGATACTCGGGGCATTGCGAGCTGAACGCGGGGCTCAAGGGGGAGCCAACTTGATGTATGTTCCTGTTTGTGTGAATGGGAGGAAGGTTTCAGCACTTGTGGATACTGGTGCTACGCACAGTTTCATTTCAACGGGGATGGCGTTGAAGATAGGGCTGAAGACCGTGAACAACACCAGCAAGATTAAGGCGGTCAATTCCCAGGCGAGACCAGTGGAGGGTATTGCCCGAAACGTAAGGGTCAAAGTGGGAGACTATGAGGGACTGACGGACCTAATGGTCATCGAAATGGATGATTTCGATTTGATCATTGGGAACGCCTTCATGGCGACTGCCGGGGTTGGAGTGTTTCCACAACTTGGAGGGATCCTGATTATGGACAAAGCAGGTGCAAGTTTTGTTCGTGGCCAGAAAACACCTTCAGGGGTCGAGGACCGCACCTTCGAAATGGAGCACTTGTCGGCAATGCAAGTGTCGAAGGGGTGCAAGAAAGGGGCCTTGACTTATCTTGCGGTAATGGTGGAGGTTCAACCGGATCGTGTGGTGGCGATTCCGGATACAATGCGGGGATTGCTGGAGCAATATGCCGATGTGATGCCCAATGAGTTACCAGGCGGATTACCTCCCAAGAGGGCGATCGAACACCGGATCGAGCTGGAGCCGGGAGCGAGAGCACCAGCTAAGGCGCCATACCGAATGTCGCCTAAAGAACTCACAGAACTCAAGTTCCAGCTAGGGGAGTTGCTGGAATCGGGGAAAATTAGACCATCTATTGCACCATATGGGGCGCCTGTTCTATTCCAGGAGAAGGCGGATGGATCATTGCGACTATGCGTCGACTATCGGGGATTGAATAAGGTAACAATCAAAAACAAGTACCCTGTGCCTTTGATAGCTGACCTGTTTGACAGACTTGGTAGAGCACGGATGTTCACTAAGCTGGACCTACGGTCGGGATATTGGCAAGTCCGGATTGCGCCGGAAGATGTCCCGAAGACAACTATGGTTACGAGATATGGGTCATATGAGTTTCTCGTAATGCCGTTCGGGTTGACGAACGCTCCAGCGACGTTCTGCAACTTGATGAGTGATGTCTTTCGTGACTTCCTCGACAAGTTCGTCGTCGTATATCTGGATGACATAGTTGTGTTCAGTGAATCCTTGGAGGAGCACTGGGGTCACCTGAGGCAAGTTCTTGATCGGCTACGGGAGCACAAGCTTTACGTGAAACGTGAGAAGTGTGAGTTCGGCCTAGAGGAAATCAGCTTCCTAGGCCACCGAATTGGCCATGGAGAGGTGCGCATGGAGGAATCAAAGGTAAAGGCAGTAGTGGACTGGCCGATACCGACAAAGGTGACGGAGTTGAGGAGCTTCCTTGGTTTGGCCAATTATTACCGGAAGTTCATACATGGGTACAGCCATGTAGTGTCACCGCTGACTGACCTATTGAGGAAGGATCAGTCATGGGCGTGGTCGGAGCCATGCCAAGCAGCCTTTGACAAATTGAAGATTGCTATTTCATCGGAGCCGATACTGAAATTGCCGGATTTCAGTCAACCGTTCGAAGTCGTGACGGACGCTTCGGACAAGGCCGTGGGAGGCGTACTACAACAAGGAGGGCATCCGATTGCCTTCGAGAGTTGGAAACTCAAAGAAGCTGAGACGAGGTATTCCACTCATGAGAAGGAGATGCTGGCTGTAATACATTGTCTTCGAGTGTGGCGCGTATACTTGCTGGGGGCAAAGTTCATTGTCATCACTGACAATGTCGCTAACACCTTCTTCAAGACCCAGAAGAAATTATCTCCGAGACAAGCGAGGTGGCAAGAGTTTTTAGCCGAGTACGACTTTGAGTGGCTACACCGCCCGGGTAAGTCAAATCAGGTGGCTGATGCGCTTAGCCGGAAGAATATGGAGACGGTGGCAGCTGTGTCGAGGATAGAGACCGAGCTACTGGGGCAGGTTCGGAAGTTAGCGCGGCAAGATACGGAATACAAGAAGATGGTTGACCGAATCAAGGAGGGCCTGGTTCGGAAATATTGGCTTGACGATGGAATCATCTACGCGAGTGGGGGTCGGTTATATATCCCTACCGGTAGATTGAGACGAAAGCTAATGGAGGAGTCCCATGACACCCAGTGGGCAGGGCATCCGGGGGTGGACCGGATGTGTGCACTCATGACCCGAGTGTACTATTGGCCGAGAATGGAGGCCGATATCGAAGCTTTCGTGAAGTCTTGTTTGGTATGCCAACAAGACAAGGTGGAAAGAAGACTAGAGGCAGGCTTGCTACAGCCTCTACCTACACCGACGAGACCGTGGAGTTCGGTTTCAATTGATTTCATATCAGGGTTCCCCAAGGTGAAGGGAATGTCTTCGGTAATGGTTGTTGTAGATCGATTCTCCAAGTATGCCGTATTTTCTGCAGCTCCGCAGACGTGTACAGCGGAGGTGGCTGCAGGTTTGTTCTTTGCGAACGTGGTCAAGCACTTTGGAGTGCCGGCAGACATTGTGAGCGATCGAGACGCCAGATTCACGGGACGATTCTGGACGAGTTTATTTGGGTTGCTTGGAAGCAAACTCAAGTTTTCTACAGCCAACCATCCTCAGACTGACGGACAGACTGAGAGGACGAATGCGGTACTAGAGGAGTACTTGAGGCATTTCGTCACGGCCAGCCAGACGAACTGGTTGGAACTTCTTGATGCGGCGCAGTTTTCTTATAATCTGCATCGTTCTTCAGCGACGGGACAGAGTCCTTTCGAGGTTGCTACTGGCTATCAACCTCTCACACCACAGGAGGTTGCCCAACAGAGTAGGGGGATCAAGTGTCCAGCGGCGTACAGATTTGCGCGAGGAAGGCAAGAGCTGTACGAGGATGCGGTGGATTCGTTAGCCAAAGCAACGCGGCGGATGAAGAAATACGCGGACCTTAGGAGGAGGCCGTTATCCTTCAGCGTCGGGGACCAAGTCATGCTGAAGCTCACACCCCAGATCTGGAAGAAGATCAGGCGTACCGAGGTGCACCGAGCATTGGTGCAAAGGTACGATGGGCCATTCGAGGTGGAGAAGGTCGTCGGGAGTGTCGCATACCGGTTGAAACTACCCGAACGATATAAGCTTCACCCGGTTTTCCACGTCAGCTTTCTCAAGCCTTTCCATGAGGATCTGGTCAATCCGAGGAGAGCTCATCCCAAGCGGGCTCCACCAACCATCCGGCAACAGTTTGCGAAACAGGTGGGGAGGATTTTGGATCACAGGCAAGGTGCTCCAAACACTGGGGCTGAGTATCTTATCAAGTGGAAGGGGGAACCGAGAAGCGAGGCGAGTTGGGAAAAGGCGGCGGACCTATGGCAATTTGAGGTGAGGATCAAGAAGTATTTGGCGGGACTTAGCCCTCCGATGAGGACATCGGCTCTCATTGGTGGGGGAGAACTGTCACAGGTTTAGCTGGTGGGACGATCGGGAGCTAGGGTTTGGCGGTTGTCCCTAGATAATCCCGCGCCCAATGCGGATAATCGGTGTTATTCGTGTGGTGGAACAACCTACCCGAGCAGACATCAGAGTTGACGGGCAATTGGGGAACCAACGGGTGCAGTCGGTTCCGAACATGGGCAAGTCCAGGAGCATGTCGGTCGTGATCAAATGCAGACTCAGCATGACCAAGCCGAGTTTGAGGTTGATCGAGGGCATCGGGATCCAAGTGAGTTGGGAGCCAGCGTTGTGTTCTGGAGCTGCTGAGTTGTTGGATCGGAACATGGGCTAGGTGCACCAGGGGTATTGGAACTCCAAGAGTTTGGGATGACGTCACAGGGCTACTCTGGTCCATTGATGAAATAACTCAAAGGTCAAGGGCAGATCTGGACTCATCCTTGTTGGTGACGTGTTTGGTGAAATCTGGTTCGTTGATGTGTTGATGAACGTCCAGGATCAAGCATTGGGTCATGCCTCAATTGTCCAAGCCAAGTCTATAAATAGGGACCTTCATTTGGTGGTGAAGGTAGAAAAGAACAAATCAGATCAAGAGTGATCAAGTGTGGGTGAGTGCCTCCCTGCGTGGAGAAGTGAGGTAGTGTCGGGTAAAGGGGATTGCCGGTGTGTGGCTGCAACCAGCCTTGGTCGGGGCCAAGTGCTGGGCACACCCGGTAAGCTGTCGGTGCAGCGTTGTCCACCTGTGACCGAACCACCCAGTTCTATTCCAGCAGCCTCGAGCCTGCGTGCCGAGTGCTGGGGAAGTCCTGTCGAGTGTGTGTGTCGAGAGGCCAAGTCCGTGGGTTGTGTCCACGACTTGCTGGTAATCCAAGGGGGGTTGGATTACTATTCCTTGTATTCATACTAGTAGAATATAGGTTGGACTTAAGTCCGTAAAACAACTGTGTGTACGTTGGATTTGGTTACCGAGTGCTGGTCGGGTGATTCCTTCGGCCAGGGCGTGCCGGCTGTGTGTGGGTGAGCCGGGACTGGAACGTGCAACAGGACCTTGGTGTTCGAGCAGCTTGTCCGAGTAGGACCAAGCTGTGTTCGAGTAGTGTCCAACCTTGTGTTCGTGAACCGGGCACTTGTCCGGTTGTGTGCGGAGTGGGTGTCCAGTAGGGGGCTGTGCAGTATTCCGCACCTTGCACAGTGCTGTAGGCTGGTGATTCCGAGGAGGAAACACGCCGCACGAGGGACGATTAGGGCGAAAAATAAAACCCTAAATCTGACCTTCTGACACTTGCCATGGAGCCGAAGGTCGTTTCCCTAACTGTTAGCGGTATAGTTTTGGTTGTTCATTTCGGGTACTACCAATCGTTCAATGGGTTTAAGTAAGATTAGAAAAATAAATTTTTTTATGTTTATATTGAATGATTGATGTAGAATAGGTAGATATGTATTATGGTTTGGAAAATTGGGGATTTGACGTATGGAGAGATTGAATAAGTTTTTGTTTTTTGTAATCTTTGATGGGGAGGAAGGTGGTGTGAAGAAGAGGCCTACTGGTCCAGGACATGGAGATGGGCCGAGTTTACCACTCGAACGGCGGCCGAGATTGGTTGCCGAATGGAAGATATAGATGTGAAGGGAAACACTAAAAAGAAAAAATAGTTAGAGGTATGTAGATAAATGTCATGTCTAACGTTATTGATGGTGTTAAATCATCTCATTGTATTGTAGTATTTGAGATATTTGTAGATGACAATGGGAATGATAAGTTGGCAAGGAAGATGAGCATTCCTGAGGGGCTAAGGTACAAGGCAAAATTCAATAAAAAGAAGAAGAAGGAAGGTATCATATGATCTTGCTTTCTGATTTTAGTGAAATTTTTAACAATGTCCCTGATGTTAATATTGATATGCATGTAATTGGTGTTGTCATCGAAGATTTAAGTATGTCATTAATGTAGTGTAATTTATGAAACAATAAAAAGAATATTCTCTATAATTAGTGTTCTAACTGTTGGGATCACAAAGTTCGAAATAGAAGTCATTGAAGTGTTTGTTGTTCAT
Organism: Piper betle; assembly: GCA_033002965.1. Taxonomy (NCBI): domain Eukaryota; kingdom Viridiplantae; phylum Streptophyta; class Magnoliopsida; order Piperales; family Piperaceae; genus Piper; species Piper betle. The sequence continues at coordinate 39,950 of JAURVB010013109.1, read as the reverse complement.
GTTGTTTCTGCTGTACATATTCTTCATGTTGTCTTATCATTAATGCTATTGACTTAATGATGTTAACCTGTTAGTGTGTAACCATGTCATGTATATACATGATTCAGTCGTGATGTATTTTCAATAAAATATTTAATTATGATACTGATGTTGTTAATAGCGGTTTGCAAGTAATTGGTGTTGCCTTCTAAGTGATTAATTATGTTATTGATCTGTTTATATTAATTGGTGTGATTTATAAACAATGAAAAAATGGTCTTTGTAATTGGGAGTTATAATTGTAGGGTTCACATATGTTGTTATAGATGTCATTGATGCATTTATATCGTTCACGCTGTTGTTTTAACTTTTCATGTTTTTTATATTGCTAATGTGTAACCATGTCATTGATGTGATTCAATCATGATGTATTTTTGAAATATATAACTATGTCATTGATGTTGTTAATTTGTCGCTTTGCATTTAATTTGTGTTGTGATCTAAGTATTTAAGTATGTCATTGATGTATTCATATTAATAAATATAATTTATAAAGTAATGAAAAAAGTAGTCTTTGTAATTTGCTGTTCTAACTGGAAAGTTTATGTCATTGATTTGTTTTATGTTGTTTATGTTGTGATTTTAGTTTACATTTTATTTATGTCGCCCATCAAATGTTTGTTTAATCGTCATGATTTTATCTGGTGCGCAAGAGATGAGCAGACAAAAGAGAAAGACAGAGAGGCTAGAGGATGCAAGCCAATATTAAAATGTACAGTTAAACATATGTATATAGTGATTAGTTACATTATCTTAAATTCTTTTCTATCATTGATGACATAATGTTTGAATTTGTAGCTTCACTAATGTAATTTTTATAATTGAACATATAATTTTAGTGATGACCATAATTGCAAAAATCGGAATCGGCCTCTGAATTAGCTTTCGAGGGGAGTCACTGAATCGGATTGATTTATAAAAAATCAGTCAGGATTTTATTCAGTTAAATCAGTTCAAATCGGTCGTATACAATAATTTGTGTAAGTAAAGTGACTCTTACAATATTAAAAGTAATTACACAATGATAAAATAATCATGACCATGTGCAAGTGCTCATTTGTTTTTTTTTCTATTGTCATAGAAATTCTTATTTACTTTGATTTATTTTTTCACTTTTTTTAATTTGTTCCTAACCTTCAATCTCTTCCTTCCTTTTCGGACTCATTCAAACTATATAGTCTTTCAATATTTTGCCCTTTTCCACACTTTTTAAAATAGTCTTTCAGTTTTTTGTAAATCTGCTGCAGGAACTTTCTTATAAGTAACAATATTTTCTTTGATTATAACAATATATTGTTTGAAGCAATATACCCCTCCATTTACGGTTTTCTTATAAAAATTATAGGTTACTTGCTTTTTGGATGCGTCAATTGGTGTACCAAATTCCCAACCAATATACGTCTTCATTATGCAAGGTGTATTGTATAATCACTCTGTAAAGAACAAAATCTATACTATCTGCAACCAATGCAGCTCCTTAATCCACCAAATTTAAAGTAAAAATTGCATCACTAGCAAGCGTAATGAAACCAATTTCAACAAAAAAACTTGTGTACAACAATGAAAAAGTAACTCGATAACCAAAGCTTCAATTTCACCACAACCTGCAAACAATAGCATCAATATTGCATGCAACTAACTCGATACTTCAATTCATCACACAAGAAAAAGTTCACAAAAAAGATATTGTAGGATAGGACAACTTGAGATGGTATACTCATGCACACAATGAGACAATGCACGATGGATCGCCAAGAAAAGTTAGTGAGATAAAAGAATTAGATGCACCGAACAGATTGCCAATGCAATATTATCAAGATGCTACAATCAAACCAAACAAAAACCAACAAAAGAACAATGAAGAGGGAAAAAACACAGACAACGGACCCGCGGCCGACGGCAGAGGGAGGGGGGAGGCAGAAGGGGGCGGCAAGGAGGCACAAGTGGAGGGAGGGGCGAGGCACACGAGGGCAGCGTCGGAGGGAGGGGCGAGGCACAAGGGGGCGGCGGTGGAAGGAGGGACGAGGCACATAGGACGGTGGAGGGAGGGGCGAGGCACATGAGGTTGGCGACGGAGGGAGGGGCGAGGTACATGGGGCAACAGGGCAAAGGGGGTGGCGGCTAGGGAAGGGGCGAGGTATACGGGATTTAGGTTTTTAAAATTTTTGATTTCACTTTTACGCTATGCGTAATAAATTTATTCATTAACATTCCTAGGTTATTTTTATTATTTACCTATAAAAACCGATTCTTCACGATTTACAATGATGTGAAATCGGCCTGAATCAGTTAAAATCGGTATGAATTGGTCAATTCAACAACCGTTTTTTAAATTAATTGATTCACCTCTTTTTTTGAGTCACATGCCTTCAGATCCGATTTAAATCGGACAATTCCGAGTGAAATCGGCCAATTTTTGCACCTACAGTGATGAAATTATTTTCATAGATTGATGTAGTGTTATTGATTATACAACATATGCATTGTAAATACACAACATTATGGCAATGGCATAGATGACACATGACTAGTTTACATTGGACGTCATTGGTGAATGTGAGTAGTATTACATGAAGTCATTAATGACATGACAAAACAAATGGATTGGCATGTTAATTACAAAATTTAAGTAAGCAAACCCCAAAAAGTATTATCTGTGCCATAAACTTGGTGCAAGAAATCTTAGGACTAAAAATAATGCACTATAGGTGTCATCACCCACTTCTTTGTTAGAGTTTTCATCACCTGCTTCATCGAGAGGCTGACGTAGATGTACACCTTTATTGTCATATGTTCTCTACTTAAGTAAGCAGACCCCAAAAAATATTACCTGTGCCAAACACTTGGTGCAAGAAATCTTAGGACTAAAAATAATACATTATAAGTGTCATCACCCACTTCTTTGGTAGAGTTTTCATTATCACTTCTTTGTTGTAACATAGGTGTACACCGCTATAAGTAAAGGATACAACTCACCTCTACATTAACACTGCCCTATGTTCTCTACTTGTCATAGCACCATGTATGTCCACCTTTATTGTCATATGTTCTTCTCATCCCTCCATCTATATTCATTAATGACAACACCTATGTTTGTTTGATTTCATCATTGTCTTCATCATCCACAACCTTCATTCCATCAACGTTTTTATCGTCTACTACCTTTTGTTTTCATTTTTAACGCCACTAAAATTTTTTCAGGCCACTGGAACATCTTCCTCCCTCCAAAAACCTCCCACCTTTCTCTTCTCACCCATTGACCGGTAAAAATCTCTTCCCTATTAAACCATACCAATTTATTTTCTTAACTAGACCAAACCAAAAGATGACATCAGTCAATGGATAGTCTTAGCATTTTGAAATTTTATTTATTCTCTCTCACGCCTTAACCACACATTTTAAATTCCCTACCCCAATACCACAAATAAATTCAAGCCACCCTTACTACAAAGTTTCTCTTTAAATTATCAGACAAATACTATAAGAGAAGTACCCAACATTCAAGTCTACTGCCTCTTCTTGTTTAAAGTAGAGAATGTTTCTACCGCAACCTTAATTATAGTTTTTTCACCAATAAATCATTTACAAAAATAACATCAAATACTCTTGTAACAAGAAAATTTTTAACAAATAATACTTGATTATATTATCTTTTCAACCAACCCAATTAGAACCAAAACTATAAAAAAACATTTTAAAATTATTATTAATTATAGCCTAGATAAATAATACATACATTTGTGTTATCATTTATATTTAGTTAATTTTCTTAAATGTAATAAATATTTCTTTCTATTTTTTTAAAAGTATTTAATAATAAATTTATCTCAATTTTTTTCAATAAATCAATTTATATAATGTCGGTATTTTACACGGGAATCTTTGCTAGTATAACGTGAATCCATTGTTAAGTTGGAATCCTCAAGCTCACCACCATGGCTTGTCTCTGTTGAACTCCATTCTGTGGAGATTTCAACAGATGTTGGGGATTGGTGGAGTGTCTGCAAGTGATTAGAAGGTTAAAAGACTATTCCACAAAAAATTGCATATAGTAATCAAGAACACCTGTCCCAGGACACACAAATTCTCCTCATAACCTACTTTAATCAACTGTTTGACATTACCCTGCTGTTGCTATATACCCTTTCCAAGCTGCGAGACTGGTGTCATCTCTGTTTCATGAAACACATTTCAACCCATAATCAAAAACCTTAAAGTCCAGATACCATCAGAGACAAGATAGCATAAGAGATATGGGGCACAACCACATAAAACTTATACAGTTCTCCGAGACTTCATCGATGCTAATCACCCACCAAAAAAGGAGTCAAGACAAATGCCAACTTGCTAGAATCTGGTTGGAACAGAGAACATATGGGAAAACTGAGAATTAATGAAACCACTTGGGTCTCATGGAAATACTTTATTTTGAAGATGTTAGCTTAAATAGAATTTTTAAAAATAGAATTAACAACCATGGCAAGGGCATATCCATAATAGTTGAATTGTTTGATCCATATCAGGTAGCTGCTAATGATCATATATTTAAGTTCACTTGTGGATACTTACCGAGTAAGTCAGGAGTGTTTCAAGGACTAATTCCCCATTCTCTTCTCCACAATGACTTTTTCAGCAAGGTTGCATGCTGAGATGTTTGACTAATATGAACCTCCCTAATCCAAAGGCCTTCTCTTGAAGAGGGCCATTGAGATGTTTGAATTTTTAATGGAACCTAAAACCTATATCAAAGCTCGTTTTTTTGTTAGCAAAAAGATATTCTCACATAGTGCATAAGAATTTACCTCCACTGCACTCGTGACAGCATCTGGGATGGCACCGAGTGAAGTGGAAAGAGTCCGCTGATATTCGTCTTCGTCATGGCTCCAGATGATGTCCACATCTTCACCAACAGCATCCACACCAGCCCAAAATATCACAGAGAACTAGTGATGTTAAATTTGGATGGCATTTTAAACAGCTCAGTACGCATGTCACACATGAGAACTCACCATTCTTTGAGAGTTATGGTGGATGTTTCCGCATTGCTGCGGGTGAAGGAAGAAAAATTGCGATTAACATCATTTTTGGGCATTGTCATGCACTCGTTTTTAAACTATATTCTCATTAAAATTATTTTTTTAAATTTGAAAACTCATACGATCTTACTAGAACATAGGTGGGCAAAACAGAGGTGAATTTCCAAAGAAAACATTCATCACCAACCCTAAGTAAAACACAACTCAGATACATAAATCTTTTTCATTACACCACCAATGTCCCTATAAAACAAGTGGCTACAATTAAATTACAGAAAAAAAGGTGAGCGGGCATATCAAACGAACATTGTTGCATGGTCTGTCATAACACGGTCCCCCGATTAAAAGATGAAACTAAACAAGAGCACATAACAATAGTTTTTAATACTATACCTGATAATTCTTGAAGGAGCCATCTGAATAGAGATCACAAAATGACACTAGAGCGACTACGAGGAGAAGAGGCGCTTTGTCCATCATGCAGGAGGTCCAAAGCCTTCTGCTAGCGAGGGGTGTACAGAAGTCTGAGACGGATACATCCCCCGACTTCCAACATGACAGATACAAGATGTTCTTCTAAATTACATATTTTTTATAATGAATTTCTATTAATGTCTTTATAATTCATTATAGTAATTTTTTGGGCAAACTAATTCATGAACATTAGCGGTCAAGGGAAAATTTTGAGATGAAACTTTTTATTTATGTTTCATGTAGAACTGCACAGCCTAATTGATGGCAAAATTTTCATTTTCCATTGGCGATCACAACTTTGAAGTCTTCAACACCCCAAATATATAATTTCTTACAAGAGCAAATTAATTATGACTTTAACATAATTAATTAATCAAACACGTCATGCATGAAACTTCTTTTCCCTTATCTTCGTCCCCTCTAATTAACCACCCGGCAATTAGCTCTAATCTCCCCGTATGCACCAGTCAACACCCCAACTTCTCCCATCTTCACCATTGCTTCTGCAAACTTGGCTTTCCATTCATACTCATTCTGGGCATTCCCCCTCACTTGGTAGGACGTCGCCGGATCGTTCCAAAGCACTTGGTCGGTGGTGAAGAGGCCGCGGTTGGCCTGCAAGTCGTCGTAGTAGGCTGAGTCCATCAGTTCAGGGCTACTAGGGTTCAAGGCCACCACCAAGTTACTGTTACTGCTCCCTTCTGGGCATTGCTGTTTTAGCTGCTTCGCGTAGGCTGGGTCCAAAGTCGGGTCTTGTCTTGTTGTTGAGTTGAAGTTGTAAAGCCGGTTTGTGATGGACGTGCAATGTGATCGTCCAATAGTGTGAGCCCCTGTATATTCTTAATTGTATTAGCTACAAGTTGAAAGCCTTTTTATATTCATAGCTTTGCTCTCAAACCAGGATAAGTCGCAACGTAAAGAGAATGAATTACCAGAGAGGGTGACCATTTCTTCTTGGGTTAAGCCCTTCCTGCTAAAAAACTTGGTTAGGGTGGGGACGTCGGCTGTGGGTGGAGGCAGCTCAGTGAAAGTTTCGTTGGCCAACGATACTCTGCCATCTCTCCTCCCTGCCGGTACATTGTACCTATACCCTCCAGACTGTAGACACCAATATTTTACACATATTACCAGTGATAGACTAACTATATATCGACTTATGCTATCGGTAATTATAAGAAGATATCTATATATATAGTATATACTTTTGATTAAGTTACAAAGAATTATATAGATATATATATATTAAAAATAGTGAAGACATTAACGAATGAAATTTATGCCAACTATATATGCACTTAAGAATTGCCGTGGGATAATTGCTGCTACCAATGCAACGCTTTCCCTTGCTGCAAATGCGAGTATATCTGCACAAGAAACCACTCCAGGGCATAAACGCTCCAGTTTTGCTTTAGCATTATCAATAACGTCAAACCCTCTAAGGCTTGGATTGTTCACAACAGAATCCTTCTCTGCTTTGTTCGATGGGGTTGAGTCCAGAAGAACAGATCCTTCACATCCCTACAGCACGATGCATCATCTACTTTGTTATAAGCAAACCATGATTCATTAGTAATGGTTCTCACTGTAGCAAACATTGAGAGAGTAATAAGACACACAAGAGATCTCTGGATTTGCATGAAACACAATGGTACTCTTGCTCATTCGACATATATATGTAGTATGGCCCAATTTATTATGTCAGCGAGTATGCATGCAAATATATTCCTTGAGAAAATTATGAATGAAAAAATGAAAGGGAGGCAATCATGATTTAGTGATCACATACTCGAACAAAGCAGTCATGAAAGTGCATTCTCACTAGGCCAGCAGCCACCCCCTTGTCTCTCCAAAATGCCTTGGCCACTTCAAATCTAACACTGGACTCGGCAAATGGGCAGCTTCTCTCATAGAACCCCACTTCAAGTACTTGAGCTCCTAATCCCACACTCGAGTACAAGAAGTGATATGCTAGTAATATAACTAGCGCCACTTTCTTAGAAAGACCCATGACTAATTGTGGGATCTCATTCCCTTGCCTCTTAGGGGTGCTCTCTTTTATATCTACAAGTATGAAACTACCAATTTTTAATGATATGAACATGCTTTGAAATAAAGATGGTTATAGTAACCAAATATGAGATGTACTGCTCAAGCAAACGGCATTTGGAATCACTGGCGGACTTCAAGGCAGACCAATCCCAGAAGATATTCTATATATATCTACACTAGACCGAATACTTCTGAAACGATATGGAACACCATTCCTCAAAATTGAGATGAAGTTAAAATGTAACAAAGTATCAGTTTGTGGCCATGTAGTGTATACTTGATATACTTGTTTTGCTGGCCTCGACAACTTAAAATAATAGTTGTAACAACTGAAAGGCAATAACAAATTATCAGCCAACATTTTCAACTGATTTGGTGGTTCAACTTCTACAGATGTCAAAGGTATTCAACTTTTTCAACCCGGACCAACCCACCTATTTACATGCGAGAAGACATGATCTGAATCGCAAAACCCAATTGCCACCACAAGTACACGTGTTTGACCTTTTAAAGACATAATGCTTGCTTTTATTTTATTTTATTTTGCACGATTTTGATAATTTAAAAATATATAGTAGATTACACAAAAGGCAGAGTATGTAAAGCCGTCAATTAGTGATTAGTGCCGTCAAAATAAATACTAGAAGCTGAAACCATTTATCTGTATGAGAGACGATAGAGTCCTAAGATGCTGTCTTATTTCTACAATATGATGCTGCATATGAACCGAAATATGACACATAATATTGCCAATTAGCCACTTCGTTTTTATAAGTCTACGAACATCAATTTTAGCGATCATAGATACAGCTTTGTTTTTTTGTTAGTTTTATAAATCAATTTTAATGTGCAAATAATCAAACGTAGATAAACCACGCTGCTTATCCATTCGAACAGGCATCATAGTTTTAATGATAATCCCGGCCATTGAAAGCCCTAGTAGAATCTTAAATACACGAGGACAGTTCACAACACATGTTTCACATTTACTAAGTTCTAAGTAACATGACCAAGAGACAATGCTCATTAACGACACTATTATTAATTTCTGCGTAAATCGTCATGGCATATCATCGACAAAATAGAAGACTATATTCATGAATTGCATCGAGCAAAGAAGCAAAAAAGCTGTAGAATATTCTTCAACTATTCATTCACCAAGGTTATGATAATGGAGTCCAGGAATGACCAGATGAAATCTAAAGCCCATTCAATTTTTGCATCCTGGTACTCTATTCTAATTCAGATAATTTAACCCTGTATGTATATGACTTGTTCAGAGTTGGTTATTCGGGTTTCTTACACTTCAAGGACTCGTCATACTTTATTACGGAGAAGACAACATAACAAGGTTGTAGAAAACAAGAAGAAGAAGGTAATGCAACAAGACTTTAACAAATTAACCAAACCAGTAAACCAACCAATGATAGCAGGTAATCAACGTCCTACAACATATGTATGATCAATGTTAACCTACTATAAAGATTAGATAGATCAATAAGTTTTAAAAGTAGTCCTAGATAGATATCATACATAGAAAGGAGTCATGAATGGAGACAAAAGAAGCCATTAGACCAATCTGTATTTTCAAAGAAAATGCAAATCTTAATTTTCTTTAGTTTTATTTCACTATAGCTTCCCATAAAACAAGCGCTCAGAAAAATTTACCCCACACTGCAACCATTCTAAAAAATATATGCAAAATGAAGAATCCCCTCGAACATTAACAGTTAGTAATCCACGTACCAAAGGGAAAATAAAGTGGACGAGTACCAGGAGCAGACCCCTAAATCCACAATTTTTTTGATGAGGTGGTAATTTTTAAAAAAATCAGTGCTACCGCTTATGCATAGTTAGTAGATTCAGAAATATCTTGAACAAGATTTTATCCTCTAGTATCCATGTATTACATTCCTTAATATTCAATTATTAAAACACAAATTACTCATGAATCATCACAACGTAGGAATCTTTGTTGCAAAATAACTAGAATGACTTAAACAACCCTACTACTCCACAACCCAACTATTCAAGATGTTAAAAATGTCTAATGGATGATACTTAGACACTCCAATATAATGAAAAATGCAATAAAAGACACTCCAATATAATGAAAATGCAATAAAAGACACTCCAATATAATGAAAAATGCAATAAAAGACACTCCAATATAATGAAAAATGCAATAAAAGACACTCTAATATAATGAAAAATGCAACAAAAGACACTATAATTCTTCCCACTGGAAATGTTAAATAATTGTCAATGTGCTAATAAAACTTCAAAGTAGGGCAAATAAAAAGTACGAGTAGAAAAATAATGAACCCCTAAGTTTTGATTACAACAGCTTGACATTCAAAAATAAATTTTCACGAACTGATCAGTACAGAATCACAAACTGACTACCTGTAGCATACTCAAGTACACGAACCTCAAACTAGTTCAATTGGACCACCGCTTTTGTTCAAAAAAAAAAAAACAACAATTCACAGCTTCTTTGAAGATCGAGGGCACACATATTTCTAGTAGAAAAAAATCTACAAGCAAGCAACTTTGTGTATGATTCATACACTTCAATTCACTGGTCATCAATACTTTTATCCAGGACAATTATTCATGATTTCATAGAACAACAACGACGAGCAACATAAGTTTATAACAGAAAGAGTTTAAGTAATATACAAGTAGGCATCTCTAAGTATTCAGAAGGCTTAAAGCAACCAACAAAAATGCCAAAATGCAACAAACAAAAATCCAACCTTTGAGCATGGCAACAAACAAAGAAATTCCCAATTCACTTGCCAAACAGCAACTCAATGACGCCTCTGAAAACAGGCCCTCTCTTATCACCAAGCTGCTCCCTCACCGCCTTCTCGTCCGGCACATAGCCCTTACCTTTCAACACCCGCAGCACCTCCCCCCTTCCTCCACCTTCCCCTCCTTCACAAACGCTTCAAACAGCGCCGCAACCGTCCCCGCATTGGGCTTCATCCCGACCCCCACCATCTCCACCAGATACTTCCCGGCCTCCCCGACCTTCCCGCCCCTAGCCAGCCCCTTGATCAGCACCGCGTACGTGTACGCATTCGGCTTCACCTCATCCGACAACATCCTCAGATAGGTTCTGAGCGCCTCCTGCCCCGGCCGGCGCCGGCGTACGCCTCGATGACGGCGGTGTGGGCGACGACGTCGGGCATGGAGCCCTTGTCCTTGATCTGGGAGAAGAGTGCGAGGGCTTCGTGGGTGAGGCCATCCTTGGACAGGCCGTCGAACATCCGGACGGCGCTGGACATGAGACCGTCGCCGGAGCGGAGGTGGTGGAAGACCTGCTGCAGGTCGGAGGGGTCGCATGGGGGTTGTGAGAAGGGAGGGGTCTTGTTGAAGGGGTCGTAGGGTGGGGGAGCTTCGATGGGTCGACGGCGGCGGCAGCGGAGGTGGTGTCGTCGTCGGAGTCGGAGAAGGGGAAGGAGACGGGGCTGTTGGTGTTGGAGGAGGAGGCGAAGCGGGCGGCGAGGGGGCGGTGGAGTCGGGGGAGACGGCCGCCGAAGAAGAGGAGGCGGTGAGGGAGCGCTGCCGCCATGGAGGGAGGGGTTCGGTGGAGTGGGAGGGAGAGAAGAAATGGGTGGGCTCTTAAAATAAAGGCCCATTTAGTAAGGCCCATTTGATATATACTTTTTCAAGGCTCAGAAAAAAAATTGGAGTCTAAACAGTTTTAGCTTTGTGGGTTGAAATGAAAAAGTAGTAAAACAAATAAAATTTTTTAAGTGTAAGAGTAGAGTTTATTCATTGTATTTCATGAAACAAGTAGTATGGGACCCTACATTTTATGTTTAAGATATCAATGATTTACTCCAAATGGACCTTCTATGTGCAAACATGAATTCTCCCTTCTTTATTTTAAAATCCAAAAAAAGGAATAAAATTTTTTGTATGTGGGACACCATATGGCAAGTACACTTTGATAGCACTTAGTGGTAAATATTAGTACTTATACCACTTTCAATAATAATAATAATAATAATAATAATAATAATAATTTTACATATTTAATAATATAATCAAATATTAAAACTTTATTAATCCCATGTACGCTAGTGACAAACCATGCTTCTTTAATACTTTGTACAGTTTCTTACCAAAATAATTATATATATATATATATGAGAGAGAGAGAGAAAGTAGAGAGGCAGTGAGCCCAAGGCAAAAAAAAATTTTTTGCCTCGAGTTATGATCCAGGTCATCTTTAATTTGGTTAATTACTTTTGAAGAAATAACTTAGTCCATTTTAATGCACTTGGGCCTTGTTGTTATACCAGCCATGACAATAAACTTCAGACCTAGCTGAGAAGGGCAAAATCCTGTTACCCTTAGCTGGATCTAACAAAAGCCAATGGTTTTGGCTAGGGAAAGCTAAATTTAGCCACCCTTTAATAGATATGATGTTAGATCCCACCTAATCTGGCTAAAGAGTGTCGCCGGTTGGCCAATAGTCATTCAGCCACCTTTTTTTATAAAAAATTTAATTTTAATGGGTTTGGATTATTGTAATAATTTAATTCTTTTAAAAATCCAAATCTAAATGAACAAGGGTAGCTAAGTCATCAAATAAAATAATACCATTTGATTGTGAATAGTACTTAAACTAACATTGATTTGTAAATAGACTATCATTCCATCATTTAATTGTAAATTTCCCTTTATTTTATTCCTAAACTTGCTTGCTTAAATTTATTTTATTATATATTTTAAGTTAAAGTCAAGATGAACACTTATTTTGCTCAAATTTTTTGTTAAAATAAATTTGTTTCAAGCTGAGCTAAAATAAAAAGCATTTTACCAAAAAAAGGAAAAACATTTTTGATATTGCCAAATGATTTGAAAATTTTGCCTAATTACTAGAAAAGAGGAAATCAAATAAGGATTGTCTAAAATACCATCACAAACTAAATTTATTAATTAGGCTTGATTTTCTTACCACATGATAATATAAAAAGTATGCTCCTTTTTACAAAAAACACTCTAAAATAAGCCAAAATGAAATATTTAGTGGTTCCACTAAATTCAAAGTTAATCTTTATAATAAGTAATGTCTTTTAAATGGTAAACAAGGTCTTCACCATTTTCTTTCAAGCTAAATATTTTGTGCTTAAGTAATCCTTAATTCACGCTCTTTTCATACTTCATCTTGTTATTATTATAAAGTCAATTATTTGTTCAAACTTTTAAATTATGAGAACAAGTTCAAGTCAAACCAATCTAAACAAATTGTACTCATAAATTTATTTGACTTGATTATACCCTTAAAATTATATACATCCAAGGCTTATAAGAATTTTTCAACGTGTCTTTGTTAGTTTGAGCAGAGATGGGATTAGTTTGATTGATATGACTAATGTATAATTAACATCCAATCTATTAAAATATACTAAATATGACTTTTAATTGTTGCAACTTTTGTTGTCGCATCCCTTATTGTCACTTCTAATGATCATGTCTTTTATTGTCACTTCTAATTGGTTACACCATTTATTATCACGCCCTTCATTATCACCTTTAATTGTAGCACATTTTATTTTCACTCCTAATGGTCACACCGATTATTGTCACACTCTTTATTATGATTTCTAATGTTTACTGTAGCACCCTTTCTTGACATTTCTAATGATCGCACCTTTATGTTTACTTTTAATAATTCCACCATTTATTGTTGCATCTTTTATTGTCACGTCTAATGGTAGTACCTTTATTTTTACCCTTAATAGTCACACTATTTACTATAATGTTTTTTTCACTACATGTGACTTCTTTTAGAAGTGTTGTTTTTTTTAAGACTTATAAATATTGATTATTTATACATATTGAAAAATAATATTATATTATTGATGATTTATATGTATTGTGTCTGGATATTAGAGTGCATGAAGAAAAGATATTTTGTAGAAATGATTGTTGGAGTTACTTTGAGGAATACAAGGTTGGTAAAAACACCTAATAATAGAAACTATTATTTGCATTGAAAATTGAAATTAAAAGTATTTTTATTAATTTTGTGTTTCCGGACTTAATCTCTACCACAATAATATTAATATGGCAATAAATTTTGAAGGTCAATTATAAAACCCCATTTTTGGGTTAGGGTTTTACCTAATTTTAGTTTTTCCCTGTCTAGGTTAGTATCGAGTCGATTCGAGCGAGCTCAAGCCTGACTAGTTTTTAGAATATGAGTATGGGCCTAGATGGTCATATGAGCATGTTATGGAGGTTGAGTATACCTGACATGCATATGATATTTTCAGATATGATACCATAGAGCATGAGTTACCAATCTATACACGAAGTATACATATGATTTTTATAAGTTAGCCAGGATTTTATGCCTAAATCTAGGCAATTGCAGCATTTAGCATATGTTTGGGATTTTTAGGTATTTTCATTTGCATGTAACATAGGAATTTTGTATTACTCGGTTGTGCCCATGTGGGCCCATTTTAATTGCATTTAGGGTTTTGAGGCCCATTTACCCTTCTTGTCTTGATTCCTGCCTATAGAGTCAATTTTGACTTTCGACGACCTCGATCCAAGCTTTCTATCCATATGTATAGTGCATGTACTCATAGGTGGGCCCCACTAGGACACAAATTGTCAGATGTCTGATCATGCCACGTGACAAGATCTAAGCCGTCCACTCAGCTTTATCTTCACCCATTGATTTCTATAATTTTCACGATTTTGAAAATTTTCACTATTACGCTGCAGCTAATTTGACTCGTCGTCGGCGAATCTCTGCCTTGCTCCCGGCCACCAGATTGGTACAACGGTGACCACCTCGTGGCTAGCTATTAGTTTGTACCTACGATCGCTATCGGAGCCACCGCAATAACCACGGCGATGGTGTTTTCAATGTTATTTTCTGCCGTCACTGCCACTCTTTTGGGCCATTTATCGGCGACAGCGAGCTACCTTTGGCCGATCCAACCACCCTGAAGGCTTCCCCTCACCGATATCTACGGTTTGGGACTGACACCAACCACCACCGCTATAACACCCCGTTTCGGCTCACCCGTGAACCGACCCGGAAATGTCACCGGCGACTGAACCGTTCGCTAATCTACTGGGTTCGGTTAAGCCGTCCAGGATCTACTCTCGGCGTTTTAAGATGGAGATGCAAATATTAAATGCATGAATGAGAACGATTGGGTTCTAACGCGGTCCTACATGCATACTAAGATGTACAAGCAAAAACAAGACAAAATAATAAATGAGAAACCAAAAGAAAATATATAATATTTTATGAAAATACGGTATCGGATAATAATCTACCATGACATTAAATCATTATCTCATTCGTTTTTACCCGAGCCGAGTCTGAACTCCAAGGCTCCCTACTCATTCATATTTATCAGTTCATTTCATAACAAGTAATACATTCACGCGAACACATCAAAATTATCATTTACATAACAATAACACACCATCATTATACATACATTACACACGGCAGGTACATGTGTGCGCGGTTCCGTGCTGCTCCTCTGCAGTCCCGACAGCTTTCATCGCTCGCATTCCTCACCTACATATATATATAGAAAAACCGTCAGTAACAAATGTTACCGGCCCGGAAAATAACTAATATCAATCTGGCACAGGAGAGCAAACTCTCCTGTTGAATCAAAACCATATACTTCCTCAAGAACTCTCATCAGGGCACATACGGGAGCCGTCGCCGTCGGGCCGTCGCCCTCGGGTCGACAGCGTCCCCTATCTTTCTCATTCTCATACCTTGGTCATTTCTCTATCGCTTCTCACATCAAATTTCATTCCTTACCGCCCTCTGCACCTTCCATATTACTCCTGGCCTTGAGCACAAAGGCCGAGCACTCTCAAGTAGTCACCTTCAGTACCCTTTGAACCACAAGTCCAGACATGCGCTGCATTGTAGTACCCGTAAACCTCCACACTTCTCTGGGTTTGAGGAACTCAAAGGTGGAATTGTCTGGATCCTTCGGGAACGAAGTGGGTTCTCCCCAGCTCCAGAGCCCGCTCTTCCGGGCACACGCCCTATCTGAAGACGTGGCCGCAAGTAACCCTCATTCCATCTCTCATCGAAAACACGAAAACTATATATATAGGCATGTGTTGAGATTTATACAATAGGCCCGAAGGCAACTTGAGCTGGATCTGAAGTTCTAAAACAAACTTGAGGGATCTCATCCTCGAGGGTTATTAATCCAAAAAAAGAACTGTTGGCTAAATGGCCCGAGTTAAGTGGGATCCGATAAAACGCCACTTAACTCGTCCTGCACATTATAAATCAAATACACAATGGAGTAGCGTAAAAACAGAGAACGAGTCCTAAACGGACCTGGTAGAAGCTCCAAACGGGTCCACGCGCCTAGGCGGCGAGCTCCTACACCGTACCTACACAATCAAGCTAAAAACTAACGCCCGTATGATGAATCACGCATCCTATAGCATGCACACACAATCAACACAATCACGCATCAATCAACACACATCAACCTATATCAATTCTAGCAAGTCTACTTAAGCTAGTTTGCATTAGATCATGATCATTACCTAGTTACCCTAATTAGTTTCTTAGTCTCCATTTTTAACACCACTCAATCAAACAAATTTCATATTTTATCCTTAATCAAATCTGCATTTATACATATTATTATAACACACAATTCACCAATCCTAGCATGTAATTCTAATAATCAATACTTTCAAATAATTAAATTAAAATAAATTATACCTCGCGTCGTCGAAAATCGGCGACGGCTAGGGTTTCTGTTCGTGGCTCGAAACTCGAATTCGGCACCTAGCGGCGTCCGAAGTCCGATCAGATTGGACCAGGTGCGTTCGGCGGATGATCCGGTGAATTTCCCACGAATCCAATTTTCCGGCGGTTCCGGCGGTTTTCCGACAAGTGTTGGCGATTTTCCGGCGGATTCCGGCAGTTTTCCGGCGGATTTCGGCGGTTTTCCGGCGGCGATTCGAGACGGAGCAATCAGGGAGTGTATCGGCACCAGCTCGACGAGCTTGGTCCGATGGCGGTGTCAAACAAGGTAGCCGAGGCGGCAATGGCCGTCGGCGGCGGCGTTGAAAACGGGTGGCGGCAGCGGTGTGCTCCGATCGGGGCTCCGGCCGGCCTCGACGGTGGTTGGGAGGATGGGGGAAACGTCGGCAACGGCAAGGGGGTGGTCGTCGGGGTCACAGCGGCGGCGGAGCGGCCCGGACGGCGGCGAATCACCGAGGGAGCGCGTCGCGGCTCGTGGGGCGATTCCGGCGTCGTGGCGGTGAGGCGGTGGCCGGGGTGGGTCGTGGCGGCACGGCGACGGCGGGGCGGGGCGGGGCGGCGTCGATTGGCGGCAGCACGACGTCGGCGGTGGCGACGAGAACGATGGGCTGCGGCGGCTAGGGTTTTGGAAGGGAAGGTGTCGGGGAAGATGAAGGGCGTGCGATGGCATTTTTGTAAATTAAACTTGACTCGCCTCCGACTCGAGTCAATAATAATAACTATCTCCTAATAAATCCTAAAAAAATCCAAAAAATTGGGAAAAATCCCGTAAAATCAAACGAACACAAGAACATCCAAATGATGTGTTCTATAACTAATAACCCACCCAAACTCACCTATATCGCGTCCTAATTCGTCATTCGGCCCAAAAAATATTTTACGATCAAATAAAAATAACAATCAATACTGCATACCTCCACATACTTGATAACCTATTTTTCATCATCTTTTAGGCGTTATCATCGTATACTTGAGCATACATGACTCTCATCGCTCATAACTCACAGCTGGCCTCAACTCAGCTCGCGGTCCATGAAGCTGACTCGACTCGAACCGACAGTTGAACCGACTGGTTCACTCCCGTAAAACTCTGACTCGAGTCCCAGATTTTACAACCGCAGTTGTAATCACCACAGGCAACGTCGCCTCACCCGGCGGCGATCCGCCCACATTCTTGCCGTTTTCCAACCGACCAGTTGCCGAAGTCCACCGATCATCACCGCCATGACGTTCCACGTCCTCCCCTCTTTCGAATGAGATCGATGAAAACCTCCACCACGCAGCCATAGGCGTTTTCTGGTGATGGAAACCGGCGGCCCTCCGCTCGACCCGTTTGCCCAGTTCGTGGTTTGCCTGCTGCGCTGCATTCGCCTGCTCATGTTGTGTCTGCGCTGCATTCCCACGTAGCCGTAGGCGTTTATTTATTTTTATTTATATGTTTATCATATATGATGAATGTTTACATAATTATTTATTATTATTATATTTACTTATTAATGCTAGTCTTTTTAGGTTTACTAAATTGTATGTATTTATTTATTTACTTTTAGTTGCGTGTATATTATTAATTAATTGTATTTAATTACATATTTTATAATGATGACTATGATATTATTATTATTCATGTTTAATTAAAATTAAATATTTATTTATTTATTTATTTATAGAATGATTATGTATTTATTTATTTAGTTGTTTATATGATTACTAACACGAGTATGTATAATATTTACTTGTGTTTAGCCATTTACGTATATAGTATACGATATTATTTTTTTATGATTAGAGTATTGATTGTTTTATGTATTTATTATCTATCTATTTATTCATGATTGTATTTATTTATTTATTTATTATTTATTATTATTTATTCTCTTTATTATGTCTTGATTTACAAGTTGTGTGTTTAGCAGTATTTTTATTTAGTATAGTCTTTTATTAGGATGTATTGATGATATGAGCACACACTACGAGCATGCATTATATAGGAATATTAGTATTTTACTTAGTAGTGGGTTTCGATGTAGGTTTTGGAGTATGAACTCATCGTAGATGTGTAGATACCCTTGGAGCTTGGACCACAGGTCCGTAGGACTTTCCCTCTCTGCTTCTCCTTGCGTGTATAGTTTGATCGTGTTTTATACATAGGACGACATTAGCGGCATTTTATTGCTTCCTTCTGATGTCGGGCCATTTAGTTGTGTTTTTTATGCATGTTTAATAAAACTATAAGGATGAGATCCCTTGTTGGTTTTCGAACTAAAGCTTCAGAAATATATGATACAAGCCTCTTTCCTAAGCCTATTATATGAGTATGCGTATTTTTATGGATTTTACGAATAAGAGAGTAAGCGGTATAGAGATATGTATGAATCACACTAGTACTCCTTCAAACCATGAGGAAGTACGGTGTATGATCGTATTGCTTAATGTAGTACACTTCTAAAATTTGTGACACTAACTTATTTATTTCTTTTGCCACTCGAGTACTGTGGTGGGTGATATAGAAGATGTGAGGGGTTAAGTATTGTATGTATGAATATGATTATGAACCATGCATGCGAGCCGATATTTGCTTAAATATGTTTGCTTACCGCCCAATGTGAGGCAATCTTGAAATTTTATAAGTTTTCATAGGTAATGTTATACCCATATGTCAGTTTGCATTAGTTATTTTTCGAACCAATAATATTCATTACTGACAATATATGTAGGTATTGCAAACCCTAAGTTGACTTTTGTGAAAGGATATAGAAACGCTACACACACTTTAGCTCATCGTATTTATTTCTTTTCTTACTTTTACTTATATTTGATGTGTTTTAATACTTATTTAATAATGTTTTCCATTCTCATGACACTAAGAGGGTTGTTTTGATCTATTTTATCGATCGAGTCGTACCTACCGACAACTTTAAACATGACTCAACTCGATCGTAACATTTCTGATCTGGTTCTTAGTTGCACCGAAATTGAGGTGTTACATCAATCATCAATACGCATCGCACAAGTCATAACTAGTTTTATTCTTAGAGCCAAGATATTTTTTTTTGTTATTTTTCATATAAAATAATATAGTTGTGCATTTGAAAATTACATGCCTAATTAAAATTCTTACTAAATCACATTCATGTATTATTTGTGTACAGATTTTTGAATAAAATATAATATGTATCTTATATCTCATTTTTTGTGTACAAGATATTATATTTCATGTCAAACTTCGAATTGAGAAAGATGCCCCATCATTAGTAATAATCAACTTCAAATTTCGAACTCACTCAATTTTGATTCAATTCAGTTGCATAATAACCCCGGGAAAAAATGCTCTAGAACACTATTATAAGTCTTTGAATTGAATTTTGACAGCACGCATTTTAAAAAGCTCCTTTTGGATAGCATGGAGGAAATGAAACATCTATGAAATCTATATATGGTAATTCATATTAAAATTATTGATCTTCCATTAAAAATTATTCAATTTTGAAATCTTTTGTGGTAAGATGTAAGACTTCACACCAAGCAATTCCCTTTTAAAATTTCATCTCCACTAATAATTTATTTAAAACCAAAAGTGAAGGAGGATTTTTTTTAAAAAAAAATTTACATCTCAAGTTTACGATATAAATAACTGTTTTGTAAATTATAATTAAAAAAATTCATACATTTTATATTTTTTCACGCCAACCAAACCAAACGAAGAGACATAAACGCAGGAGGTTCCGAGTTTTAGGCAAGGCCAAAAGAATTTGAACGATAACTAAGAATAAGGTCCATGTAATATGATATTGAAGGGAACGAGTACTACTAGAGTTAATGTACCATAGACAATGATCATATACATATACCCTTACTAATAAACCTTATAGATACTGACTATGCATGGATTAGTTTATTACTCTGCAATTGGATCGAATCTCCCCATCGTCCCCTGTTAAAACACCGATTTGCCCCATCTTCACCATTGCCGAAGCAAACTTGAGCTTCCATTGCAGAGCATTGTTGGCATTCACAAGCATTTCCACCGACGTAGCAGGGTCTGATAACATTGCTTGATCAGAGGCGAACAAACCTTTGCTCGTCAAAACGTTGAAGTAATATGCAGTGTCCATAGTGTTTGGACTTGTTGGATCCATTGGTACTACCACCAACTTGTTGTCATTGCTGTCTTGTGGGCATTGCTGCTTTAGCACTTCTGCATAGACCGGATCCAAGCCTGGATCTTGTGCTGCTGTTGAACTGAAGTTGTACAACCTGCTCTCAAAAGAATTGCAGTGGGATTGTCCTATTGAGTGTGCCCCTGATAAACATATATTGGCCAAATATTAGTGAAGTTTAATTGGTTCTATGCTTAGCCGCGTTAGCAATTACCACTACTATCGCAATTTTTGAGCAGTAACAGAAAAGCCACCAAGTAAAAGAATTGTACTTTGAGAGGCTTTATTCACGTATACCTAAGAGTGTGACCATTTCTTCCTGCGTGAGGCCCTTCCTGGCGAATAACTGTGTAAGCTGGGATACGGTGGAGGAAGGGGAGGGGAGGTCAACAGCGTCGGAGGCTAGTGATATTCTTCCATCCTTTCTACCTGCTGGTACTTGATAACTAATTCCACCGGTCTGCATGTGGACAATCAAAGTTCACACACTGTTGTCTTACAGACATAATATAAACTGGCTTAATAAGCAGTAATAAAATGAAGTTATTAACAATATTTGACCATTAGCAAGTGGCCCAAATGTGAATAAAAAATTAGTTTAAAAAATAATCAATTATTAATGACACTGTCACGGGGAGGAAGAACTAAGAAGAAGAAGTAATGGCACAGTCACGGGGGTGGCTGCCTAAGAGATGCTTTTATGTAATTCACTGTCTTAAAGCAGTTGTCAAGGTCAAGAAGGTCATGATACAACTAATTGGTCGTAATCGATGGGTCTCACATGTATAAAGTTTATTAGTTATTATCTTATTATTAAGCTGCTATCAAATTTTTTGGGCATGCTTTAATAATATATTAATTAGCATTCGTCTAATGAAACAATGTCTTAATTTTTCCTCCCAAAGTTCTATTAAATTAAACATTGTTATACAACCAAAACTACTCATGTTTAAAGTTTCAGTACGAAGGAGCATGCATTTTGATGGTATTTCCATTTTTTAAACAGTGATAATTAAACCAGGTTATAATTGGTGTGTCAAATGCATTTTGAATCTGGCTCTCTTCAGAAGATAGAAACACAAATATATATAAATGAACAAGATATCATTGGTTGGCTATGACTTACTGCTTCCACACTATCTCTCGCTGCAAATGCAAGTATATCAGCACAAGAAACCACTCCCGGGCATAAGCTTTCTAATCTATCTTTGATACTGTCAATCACCTCCATTCCCCTGAGAGTTATCCCATTAGCCGTTGCATCCTTCTCGGCCTCGTTTGTTGGTGTGGAATCAATCAGAACAGATCCATCACAACCCTATACATACACATGTGAATCACTATTTTGATAAGACGCAATTTAGTGAAGTAACGAGAAGATTGAGAGATTGAGAAAGGAAAGAACAGACCCTCACAAAGCAGTCATGAAAATGTAGCCTCAATAGACCTGCAGCAATACCCATGTCATTATTGATAACAGCTTCCCGAACTTCATTTTTCACAATCAATTCTGCAACCTTGCATGTGGATGCATAATACCCAACAATCGTTTGAGCTTCCAAGCTGCCCAATATCAAACTTATGTTGAACAAAATTACTAGCAAATATGGGACAAAGCTTATTCTGATCCCTGCCATGTCTCTTACAAGCTTCTAGCAGCCTTCCTAAAATAGGAAGGTACGGCTTGAGCTTCTGATATATATAGTTCTTTAGTAATTCTTACTTCTGGACAATAGTTTGCAATATCCTAACGATTTGTTAAAGAAGATCACTTATACAACCATTAACTTTTGATCATTTGGGACCATCCTATAAAGGAAAATGGCATGTGAAAATGCAACTTGTTGTATAGTGGATGGTAGCCTAGGCTTAAAGTTGAAAGGTATGGTTAAATAAAGGTCTGTTACTTGGAGTATATTCCATAATATGAGCCAAAACAATTACAAATTAGATGGAAGAAATGGGCTAAATTCTTCAATCTATAAAACTATTATCATCTTTGACAATGCATGGGTATGAATGACACAGTTCTATCTTCAATGTCGTTTGTTTTTGAATTGCATAACACTTAGCTTTATTTACTGTTTGGTTTGTAGGTCCTTTGAAATTCACTCTCTTCCCTTCCTAGACAAAGATACTAGCCAAAACATGAGCATTGCTATACCCACCACTAGCTAGTTTTACTCATTTTTTTGTCACCATAAAAAAGTTGATTGGTTTTTAATAAGCTATCTGGATTATACTATGTTTATAGGGACAAATTTTAAATTGACAACTTTGCCGAAATTAAGTAAAATATACTCGTTGTATTACGAAGAAAAACGTACAATAGATATAATATATTTTTTGTTAAAAATAATAATTATTATTTTTAAACGAGTCTCTTATATTCTTAACCGTTTAAAAAAATCCTATTTTTCCTTATGTAAAGAAAAACTAAGAAAGTTATTTTTTTCGGAAGGTCGAGCACATGAGATAACATAGCTAGGCACAATTATTGGCGCGTCATTTTTTTTTCATAAGTGTGTGGAACTTTTATACGATAAATTAATAGAGATTGTTTAGAATAATAATCTTAAAATGAAATTAATTATTAATTAATTTGAATTAATATAAGCGGTCTCATTAAGAATAAAATCTATTGTAAAATTAGTTCATATTATTAATATCTTATTTGGAATAAAACTCCTATTAAAATCTGAAATTGACAATAAAATAACCACACAGTCAAAGTTTTAATCTAAAATTGACGTTTCTTTTGTCTGTGTTAATTTTTGAACCGCTGTTGGTTAATTTGTTGGTAACTCCATATTAGAAAATGCTTACTAAGCTGCGAGATGCTTGGTTCGGATAATGATATGAACTACATATGAAACCATTATTCTTCGTAAGTTTTAAGTTACATTTTCATTGGTTACATAAAAGTTCGCCATTGAACATTTTTTTTACAATTACGAAGGTTATTGCCTTGCTATTTCTTTTACGTTTCCCTCGCTTAAAAGAGCTCTCCACTTCTTGGTGACCTTGCTCAGTCTGCATTAATATATGCTGCTAGTGTAGTTGTGATGACCCAGAGACGTAGATTTTGTGATGACCCAGGCCTGTGTATATCATGGTTGCATGAATCGGAATCGGAATCGGTTTTCCAGGGAGTCAGAATCGGAATCGGAATCGGTCTGAATCGGCCAAGAATCGGTTCAGTTGAATCGGTCCAAATTAATTTAATCGGTCATATATAATAATTTGACAATTTATAATATAAATATATTAAAATTGGGTATTGATGTTATTTTGATATTATTCTGTGTATTATAGTTTCTGATATTTTTAAATATTTTTTAAGATTTTTTTAAATTATTTAGAATTAATTATTATTTTTGACTCGAGTTAGACTCAAGTCAACTTTTAATTACGAGAATGCCACTCTTTACCCCCCGCCGCCGCCACCGGCCCGGTCGGCGGCGAGTCTCGCTGCGATGCGGAGGATGTCGGCAGCCCGGTCGGACGAACAGTCGGCGGCCCGCAGCCGGCGGCGAGGCGGCCAGGAGCCGACGCGAGTCGGCGGCGATTCGTGCGTCACAGCCCGATTCGGTCCGGCCACACGTCGGCGGTGACGTTGCGAGGTCGGCGGCGAGGTCGGTAGCCCGGTCGGCAGCGAGCCCGGAGTCGGAGAGCACGGCGGAGGGCGGAAACGGGGCTGCGGCGGGCGGACAAGCGGCGGCGGCGTGGGGGGAGCGGGTTTGATTTTAGGTTTTTAAAATCCAAATTACCATTTTACCCATGCTTAAATAATTTAATATAAATCATACCTAAGGTATTTTAATAATTTCATAAAAAAACCGATTCCGATTTAAATCGTCCGATTCCGATTCCGAGTAAAATCTGTCGGAGTCGGCCGAACTCGGCCGATTTCGAGGCCGATTCGGGGCCGACCGAGTTGGCCCCAAAATCGGATCGGC
This sequence comes from Piper betle, assembly GCA_033002965.1. Lineage (NCBI taxonomy): Eukaryota > Viridiplantae > Streptophyta > Magnoliopsida > Piperales > Piperaceae > Piper > Piper betle. The sequence continues at coordinate 15,433 of JAURVB010013109.1, read as the reverse complement.
GCGATGCCGATCCGATTTAAATCGGCCGATTCCGCACAGAATCGGCCGATGCGTGCATCATGGGTGTATATAGAGCAAAGGCTGCCAAAGCTCTTAAGAATAAAAACCGGGATCTTGTTGATGCAATCATGGAGCTCATTGCCTAATATGAGAATTTAGTGTTCGGTTTATGCTTCACTAAACGCTACCTGTGACGTACTTTTGAGTACATATTATTTTTTGTGTTTTGGACGCTTTATTTTAACCTGGAATAAAAATTAGTTGAATACATATTTGTCTATATTATATATAATAAGAGAATGATTTTTGACAAGTGTCAGTTTAACCACAAATTAGCAAATGTCTCAGTTTGATTGGTTAATTTAAGATAACTATATTTCAAGATAAGTATACTTGATCAAATCTTTTTTAATTAATTTAAGCTAAATATATTATATTTGATTTAACATTACAAACATGATAAAGATGGAAAAACTAATCTTTTAGATTTTAAAAAAATTATTAATATTATTAATTTTGGAATTTAAAATGATTTAGATTTGAAATGGGATAAAGATAAAAAAAGTTGATAAAAATATATTTAATATTATTTTTTTCATAATTTGCTATATATATATATATATATATATATATATATATATACTATATATAATAAGAGATCATTTTTTGTAAGTGTCAGTTTAACTGCAAATTAGCAAATGTCTCATTTTGATTGGTTAATTTAAGATAACTATATTTAAAATAAGTATATTTGATCAAATATTTTTTTATTATTTTAAGATAAATATATTATATTTGATTTCACCTTACAAGCATGATAAAGATAAAGATGGAAAAACTAAGCTTTTAGATTTTTGAAAAAACTTATTAATATTATTAATTCGGAATTTAAAATTAATTAAATGAGAAATGGTATAAAGATAAAAAAAGTTGATAAACATACATTAATATTATTATTTTCGTAATTTATTAATTCATTAAATAATAAATACAATTAAGTTAAGATGGAGAATCTTATCAATCTTTTTCAAATCCTATTAATATATATTGTTATTTTCGGAATTATTTTATCAAATAAATTAAAAACATGATAAACATGGAAAAAATTAAACTTTTAGATTTTTACAAAATATTATTAATATTATAATTTACGAATTTTCAATTATTTAAATTAAAAATGGGATAAAGATGTAAAAAAGAGCTGATAAATGCATATTTATATTATTATTTTAGTACTTTTTACATAATGAAATTAGAAATATAATTAAGATGGAAATCTTATCAATCTTTTTCAAATCTTATTAACTTACATAATTATTTTCGAAATCATTTAATTACATAAATTATAAACATGATAAACATGAAAAAATTAAACTTTTTATTTTTACAAAATCTTATTAATATTATTAATTTCAGAATTTTTGATTAATTCAATTAGAAATGGGATAAAGATGAAAAAGAGTTGATAACACATATTTAATATTATTAATTTCGTAATTTTGAAAAAAATTATCTTTTTGAATTTTTGCAAATCATTTTAATATCATTCATTTCGGAATTTTAAATTGATTATATTTGATATTTTTGAAATCTCTATAAAATAATACATAATCTTTTAGAATTTTTTCAAATCTTATTAATATTTTTATTTTAGGAATTATTTAATTAAACAAATTATAAATATGATAAATATGGGGGGAACTTTTATATTTTTCAAAATCTTGTTAATATTGTTATTTCCCGAATTTTTAAGTAATTAAATTAGAAATGTGATAAAGATACAAAAAGAGGTGATGAATACAAAATAATAGAATATAATTAAGACGGGAAATTTTATCTTTTAGAATTTTTCCAAATTTTATTAATATTATTATTTTCTGAATTTTCAATTTATTAAATAAAAAATATGATAAAAATGGAATTTAGATGTTTTTCATCTTTGTCAGATTTGCAATTTGATTATTAAAAGATTAATTACAATTTTCTGAAAAAAATATTTTTTTGCCAAACCTTGTTAATATTATACTTAATTAGAACATACTAACTTTTAATCTAATTGTAACATATCATATTCAAAATTATTGTATTATATTAATAACGCTTACAATTGAATCTCAATTTAACTAATATATATTTTCCAAAGCTTAAAAAATATTGTCAAATTTTAAATTGAGTTAGATTATATTTTAAATTGGATTCAATTTTTTGAAAGCTATAAAATTCAAACAAAATGAATCTTTTGAATATGGTTAATTCTAAATCTTACAAGGCTATTATTTATTATAATTTGAATATTTTAATTTTTTTAAGTATAATAAAATATTAAAAAGCATAAAATCGAATGAGTGTGTACCGCACAACATGCCAGAAGATTTTGAAAATTAAATAAAATTTACAAAGGAATATTATTTTCCAAAAAATAACTATTTAAAAAAGTATGATATTTTATAAACAAAATTATACAAATTAGAAGAATAATTTTAATTTAATATGATATATATTAGTAAGAAGTAGATTTAGATTTGATAGGTGATTTATACGTAATTTGAAAAGAAGATGATGACCAATTATAGCTAATAAAAATTATAAAAATTAGAACATAATATATTTAAGTATAATCAAAATGTAAAAGAATAGATATACAAGCTCGGGTATACCCGAGTTACATGTATGGGAATAGAAGAATCAATAGTAATTGCATCATAGCAATAAAATGCCACTTAATGATGCTTCAAATATACTCATCTAAAACACCAATAGCAAGTGAATCCATTCAGAAGAACAAAAAAATACAACGAGTTTATCAGTAAATTAATTAAAGAATAAATATTTCAATGGCCGTCGTTTGCAGAGTTTAGAAGATCTGTTTAACGACGTAAGCTCTCCATGATGTACTGCGCATAAAGATCACTGCAGAGCAAAACCATAGAACAAGAGTAATATTAAAGAAAATAATATAAGAAACTAATTTTGTTTTGTCATTCCCATTCAAAACTCTATGCATATGTTGAACTCATTTGATCTTATTATACTAAGTTGAATCTTGGGGACCAGTAAGTTTCATGTTGAGCCAAAAATATAGCAGTATAACAAGTAATGATCGCAACTGTTAGCAAGAAATAAATAGATCAACTCATTTCTTGGTGAAATTAACTTATATGACCTAAGGTAGCTGGGCAGGTTGTGAAGGTCTAACTTACATGGAGTACTGAATAGCTTCCATGGCTGTCTCAGCAGGCAAGAAATCATTGACAGCAACCTCCTTGTTCTCATTCTTCTTGTCTAATTGCATTGATAAATTAAGAACCATTTTGGTTTCAAAGTAAAATATTTTTTAGAACAATGTAAAGTACAATAATTATATCAAAAGACAGATTTATGGTAAAAAATCAGGATACAATCTTCGAAAAAACGGCGAATTTCAGCTAGACGATGAGGGGGAGCTGGTTGATGTCTGTGTAGTGACGATATTCGGGATCATCGGCGCAAACTGCAATAATCTTGTCATCTTTCTCACCCTGTGATCAACAGTTATAAAACATGACTAATGCGGAAGATTATCTGCACCACATTTGTTATGTTTTAGTTAAAAATGATTGAAAGAGTCCCTGCTTACCATATATACCTGATCAATCATTGGCATCAATCCTATGGCCCTGGCTCGAAGAAAGCAATCAGGAAGCACAGGTTCCTGATCAAAAGACATCTTCAATGAGCACAACATTTATAGCTTAATAAACAAATGAATGAACCAAAAATGCTGTTCATAATGCTACCTGCATGAGAACGAGAACATCCATTGGATCATTATCTTCACAAAGCGTGCGAGGAATAAAACCATAGTTGTGAGGAAAAACAACTGATGAGTATAGAATCCGATCAACCTGCTTATATATTGAGGAATGAAGCTCACATCAATTGTGTTATCAAACTGTTGTTGCATCGACTACAGAGTGCCCAATAAGCCTTCCAAGCTATTGAACAAATCAAGAAGTGATCACCTTGATAAGGCCAGTTTTCTTGTCCAGTTCATACTTGACTTTGCTTCCTTTTGTTATCTCAATAACCTAGTCAGATTTTTTGGAAAAAAAGAATACCAGATTAGCAAGGCAAAATAACATTAGAAACTGAGTAATACACAAATAAGATGACAATACTTACACAATTTACTATGGTGGGGGCTTCAGGTCCTGTAGTTTAATTAGTCTTCAAAATGTTAGTTAATTTTGTTTAAAATCCAGAACATCTGATGCAAGAATGCATTTACAAATGCAAATACCTATCTCAAGGTCATGCCACGGATGAGCAGCAACTGATCTTCTAGACAAGGATGAGAGGATCCTTTCATTCAGTCGAGGGACTGGGCGCTCAATTTTTCCAACTCCATTTTCTTCACCCATCGTTGCCACTAACCAAATGAATTAATTAAAAAGGTCTTGGAATCATTGTATTTTGACACACACAAACATTTTATAAATGAGTATCATACAGCAAAACGTGATGCCCACAATTCTATGCTTGCAACAACCACCCACAAAAGAGTTGTGAGCAAAATGACTCAACGGAGATCAGAAAAGTACAAAGCAGACATGAGAAAACTCTCAACTTTTACCAACAAATCCGTCTCACTAACATTGTTCCATCACATCAACAACGCACTGTAGCAATAAAACAAGTGTTAACGAATAAACCAATCCAAGAGTACAAAACCATGAAACAAGTAATGCCATGATCTCTAAAATTACATGATAACAATAGAAAAACAGCTACCAGCAGGAAATCAAGTATCAAAACACCGCATAAGACGGCATCTGAAAACAATAAACATACATACCTGAAAGAAAGAAGCAAAGCGGGGTAAAATGAGGATGTGGTTGGACTTCTCTTGAAGGTGGGTATGCTTTAATTATATACAATGTGATAATGGTGCAATGATACTGTATACAAATGTTTATACACATGCAATCTGGGATTGTGGGTGAGCAGCCTGGGCTTTGACTTGTATATATAAAAGAAGAAGTGGGGGTGGCGCATTCATTGAGACTAAACCAAACCGCGTAGAGAAGCGGGCACCGACCGAGGAACATCGACGGCAATGCAGGAAGAATGGAATGTCTGAGCCGGCCAGTCATTTGCTATCCCCAATCTTCCACTCTCATCGAAAATAGTTAGGAAAAATTATAAAATAATAATAATAATAATATTATTATTATTATTAGTTTGTTATATTCTTGTATCCGTTCAAATTAATATAAAAGATTTAATTATGAAAGAAGTTTGGACGATGGAAACAATATTGTATAATTTGAAATAAAACATTTAGTGGCATGACAATAATTTAGAACTGAAATCTTAAAAAAATCTCCTCATGTGCGAGGAGATTTGAGATAGCAACTCCACCAATTACATTTAGAGAAACCGGTAGTTTCGTTTCGTAGTCTTTTTTGATAAGTTTATAATTTTGGACAACATCATTCCAAGTATTTGTGAAATTTCACCCACAAAAAACTGATTGGCGGATCGAAATCTCCATCCGCACAAAGACATTTTGGTCCCATTTTAAGTACGTGACGTGGGTATGATCCGGATCATGGGACTCTTTGTCACGTTGCCCTCATCTCTATTTTGGTTAGAGATTTGCTGAAGCTAACTGCTACAAGTATTATAATTTTCTGATTGGTATAAATCACCTTAATTGTAAGAAATTGAATTAATTAATACAGTTATTTTTTTAAATACCGCTAAGTATGATGATTTACACCAATTAAAAATGTCTCATAGAGTTTGCTGTAGTCAGAGGAAATCTCTGGCCCTCTTTTTGATGGATTATTTGTAGAAGCCAATTTATAACTTGATTAATGTTTGGAGGAAGTAACTTGCTCATCAAATCATGATTATTGAAGTTTTTTGCATAAAACTTCTTTTTGCTTATCAATCACATTTTTTGATGCTGTTATGGAAATAGAGTTAATTATTGGTTAATTGTGATGATTTTATAATTTTTTTCCAACGCGTGTATAAATTTCTGATTTGCTCAATTGTGGTTTTTATGATAGTTCGGGCTAAGAAAGAAAATTTTCCAATATCGTAATATGTAAAAGAGATGAGAAAACGGACAGCACTTGTTGTGCTCAAAGCAGAGACCACGTAAGTACGTGGCAAACTTTCAAAAACTCTGATTTCCCACCCACTAACCGATGCAAAACTTTTATTGCCCATCCTATCAAACTAATTTACATCTTTTGATATATTGCATGTATTGGGTTTATTCCACGTTATGTTTTGAGGTGATTGGTGACTTGTATATATATTAATGATAAAAACTTATCTTTAAGCTAACTTTTGATTAAAAAATACTTATGAAACTTGTTTTAAATCCCTTTTAAGGACCCATAGGGCCAATAATAGTATCAAAGTTTAGTTGGTTTTAGTATTGCCTTAGTTTGCTCCGAATTAGAGATTCATCAAACTTTATTATAACATGTGTTTGGCATATAGTGAAGGTATGATAATTTAGATTGTAGCCCAAATTAGAGTCTCGTAGAATTTTACTATAACATTTAGACATAATATGTAGTGAATAGGAGGCGGGAAATGATTCAGATGGTATGATGTGTGAGGAGGAGAATTGTTGGGTTTGTCTCACATTATGTTTAGAGGTGTGAATTGTATATAAGCTAATGGAATAGCCTTGTTCTTTTAGCTAATTTTTAAATTAAGAAATACACATAAAACTTATTTTAAGTCTCTTTTATTGGGCCTTGTCATGAAACCTATTTCAAGTTTCTCAAATCTTTTTGGGGGCCCATAAGGCCCAACAATACACCCACTAACCATGGCAAAACTTTTATTGTTCATCTTATCAAACTAATTTACATCTTTTGATATATTGTATGTACTAGGTTTATTCCACATTATGTTTTGAGGTGACTGGTAACTTGTATACAAGTTAATGAGAAAGACTTATCTTTGAGCTAGCTTTTGATTAAGAGGCTAGTGAAACCTGTTTCAAATCCCTTTTAGGGGCCCATAAGGCCTAATACTAGTATCAAAGTTTAGTTGGTTTTAATGTTGCCTCAATTTGTTCCGAATTAGAGACTCTTCGAACTTCATTATAACATGTGCCTCGCATATAGTGAGGAAAAGATAATTTAGATGGTAGCCAGCCCAAATTAAAGTCCGTGGAATTTTATTATAATATGTAGACCTAACATGTAGTAAATAGAAGGCAAGAGATGATTCAAGTGGTACAATGAGTGAAGAGAAGAATTGTTGGATTTGTCTCACATCATGTTTAGAAGTGTGAATTGTATATAAACTAATGGAAAAACCTTAGTTCATTTAACTAATTTTTAAATTAAGAGAGACATATGAAACCTATTTTAAGTCTCTTTTGTTAGGCCTTGTCGTGAAACTTATTTCAAGTTTATGAAGTCTTTTTTAGAGACCCATAAGGCTCAACAATACATGTAAGAAATATGTCTTCATTTTTATTCCATTCACATCCAACAACACTACGAGTAATTATATTGCAATTTTCTTTTCTCTCCCTCTTTTTTAAAAAAATTATTTATCGAACTTCTAATTAATGCTGTGGCTAGATTTTGCTCTAGTCTTAATTAACAGAGTGGAAGTCTTCTTGGGAGTACTGGCCAAGGCAAGCGAGAAGCTAGAACAGGAAGTAAAGCCGGTAGAACTTGTTTCTTTTGATTAGTGATAAGCGCCTGCAGGTTACCTGAATTTAGGCAGATGTTTGTTCTTTAGGAGAATGCTGATGAGGATATTTTATTGAAGTTCTAATGGTCGAAATGGTAAGCTGCAGATACAATTTTCATCATCCTATTTTTAAGTACCCTGCTTTATCATTTTGGTTAGGATTTAGTCTTCCGGGATTTGATGCTTGGCGACGTTGTTGATGATAATGAAGATTCTGATGAGGATGATGAAACTAAGAAAAGCTATTAATGTGAGACAGACAAAGCAGCCAAAAATAACATAACTTTCCTGAAGTTTGCAGCTTGTTGCAGGAAACCTTTTATCCTTTTTCTAGCAGAAGGCCCTTCTTTCAACCTTCTTCCTCTGCAGGTTGTTCACGCCTGTTGCCATTCTCTTCATTTTGTATGAAAATTTGTCTTTTCTTTAGTGTGAAACAAGCATGTGCCAATTCTTCCAAAATCATCATTTAGTTCTACAAATAATTGTATCGTGTTGGTGGCACGTCACATCAAATACAAGTAAACTTTCAGGAAATATACGAACAAAAAAATAAATTCTTTCAAAGCAAAATAAAACCAGTTTTGCTCTCCTCTTGGCCCCTTGGAGGAGTGTGAGCATGTAATACTTCACACTTCATTCCTTATATATACGTTCACATTACAAAGAAGATGGCAAAATTTGTACCCTCGGAAGCATCTCAGATCAAGAAACCAAAAAAAATAAAAGAAGGAGAAATATGACAACTCTATGATAATCTCAAAAGACTCAGAATCACATACATCATGTACATAATTTGTCATATTAATTAGGGTCGGTGCAAGATATGCTACATGTGAACAGCGTTTGGGCAGCAGCGGACTCCAACCTTGGCAAGTGTCAATAATCTGTTCCATCTTGAGATATTTGAAATGAACTCCATGTTTAAGATCTCACCACGTAATAATCTGGATCATGCTGTTCTAACTGCAATACTTGTCAATAGCTGTTCAGCTTCCACATCCAACCCATAATTTTGTGACTTCTTCTTTGGGTTCTTAATGAGCGTTGGACCAACTTTGATTATCTTTTGTGTATATTAAGCATATTCAAATATATGATGGGTTCGAATCTGTAACTCAGAATAATTGGCTTAATTGGGGGTGGTCGGTATGCCAGATTTAGATGGTTAGAAATTTGATTGGGACTCCTAACGTTGTAAAATAAATATGGATTAGTCGATGGTGGGTTTAAAAAACTTGAATCAATTAGTGTCTTTGAACAGCCCAATGCCAATGTGTTCCCGAGTCTAAATATCTGACAACCTATCAGTGCCTCTGAACCCAAAAAAAAACCCATTAGTATTTTTTTGTCAAAAAAAAACAGTAATCCACACAAGTGTGAATTGTTTTTCTTTTATACTTTACACCATGCTAGTAGCCTTTGGGTCAGGGTTTTACTGTGTAGTAGCATATGCTGTGGAGTAATAATTTATATGTATTTTTATTTGGTATCCTCGGAAACATTCGGTAAAGTAATTTATGTTTGGAACTTCCACCATCGCTCTGGAAGTTTTTATATAACTTTTAACCCATCGGCAAAAGATAAAAATAAAAGTCAAAATATTATTAGAATTAAGAAAGGTGTCACTGCCCTCACCGTAAAAGGCCTATGCTAGTGATAAGGTTATCATTGAATAATGTGATAGATCTCTTTAGGCTTAAATTTTATAAACAATTTATTATTTAATAATAACATAAATTCTAACGATTTGATATATTAGAGGCAAACTCGATTTTAAATATAAATTTAAAAATATTTAAATTATTATTTTTTATTTCATTATAATTTGATTTATTGAATATCATTCTCCTTGTTAGAATACGACTTTTAATTCTCCTTTTATAAATAAGAATAGAATATCTAACTCCCAAAACATCTTAAAAAGGTGAAGTTGTTCTTACTAGAAAAAACAAAGGTAAAGTGCACCCTTTTGTTTTTGGCTTTGAGAAAATAACAAGATGTAATTTACCTATGTATATGTTATTAAACTCAATAAAGGAATTTTTCATTCCTTATTAATAATTTATAATAATATTTTTTAGATTTAAGCGTCTACAATTCAAAACAAGTAATAACAACATTAATAAATTTTATTTAATTAGAATTAGATTTTTCATTTAAAGAATAAATCTGACCAGCAATGTTCGAAGAATCTATAAAAAAAAGATCCAAATGTGTGTTAATAATACAGTCTATATTCAAAGTAAATAGATATTTTATGAGGTTAATTCTAATCCCATAGATCCCTTTATTTCACGTCATTTCATTTTCACTAAAATCTCTCTCTCTCTCGCTAAAACTCTCTTTCTTCATGTTTCTCTACTAATTAAGTTATAAATTAATGTAGACACTTTATCAAAATCTAAATGACTAAGAATTTTTTATCTTGATTAGAGTACAGATAAGTTAGCATATAGACCAACGTTGGCACATATGGATGTCAAATGGAACCAATCTTCAAAGTGGTCCTCACATACTATGTTCACTGCTTCATGTTCTGAATTTCTATTTCTGAAGCTTGCCCCCAAAGGAACAACTCTATATCACTTTCGATAAATGATAAATCCGAGCTGAATCTTCAAATTTTGAAGTCTGTCAGATAAACAAGAAATCTACAAAAAGAAGATAACAGTATCCCTACTCTTACACAATATTCATTAATAAGAAATATTACATTAGAATTCAATTATATAGAATCACAAATTGATTCAAATATATTCTTTGTTGGTTAATACATATATTTAATTTTCACAAAATTAATAGGATTACGGAGTAATAAGATAATAATTAAAAAAACAAAAGCAGAAGGGCTGTTTATGTAATGCATACATGCACACGCTTTTATCAAGAAAGGAGAGGGAAGAAGAGTTCCCATCAAACCGCCTCCACATTATCATATCTTCTTCTTCTCCAACTCACCTCCTCTCTACGAAGCTCGACAGGGTCTCCCATGGCTGCCCCTGCACCGGCCGCCCCGCGCATGGGCCTTCCCTCCCTCATCGCCACCTCGCCCATGGACGCGGAGCCTGCCCAATCCGGGAAGCGATAGAAAGACTCGATTTTTAGCCCGGAGAGAGTGGATAATGGACGCCGTGGTGGATGGGGGAGGGAGGGCGGCGGGGCGAGGGTGGTGGGCGAGTACGTCCTCGGCCCACGAATTGGGTCGGGCTCCTTCGCCGTCGTCTACCGCGCCACCCACCGGACGCTCCCCGGGGAGGTGGCCGTCAAGGAGATCGACCGCAGGCGGCTTTCCCGCAAAGTGAACGATAACTTGGTGAAGGAGATCGCCATTCTCAATCAAATCGACCATCCCAACATCGTCCGGTTTCATCAGTCCATTGAGGTCCATCTCTCTCTCTCTCGCTGGTTCCTTGTTCTTTGGCTTTCGATCGATAAAATAGGAGGATGACTTTTCAAAAAATTTTTTTCAGACTGTTGATAAAATCTATCTGGTTTTGGAATACTGTGTTGGAGGTGATCTTGCTGGTTACATACAAAGATTTGGCAGGGTGTCGCTGGCAGTTGCTAGACACTTCATGAGACAACTAGGTGTGTACCACTGTTGTAAATTGTAAATTTTGTGTCTTTATAGTCAACTGTAGTAGTAGTGTAAGATGTTGGTATATGATTGCTTCTTCATGGCTTGTTCAGCTTCAGGATTGCAAGTACTCCGTGAAAACAATCTGATACATAGAGATTTGAAGCCACAGGTTGAGATTAGGCCCTCATTTATGCATAATTGTTCTTTTTTTTTTTTTTTGCGCAGTTTGTTCTCTTTGATGATCCTTATTTGCATTGGTGAGCATTTGCCTTCTGATGCTTTATTTTAGTTTTTATTTGATTCGAACTGGGTGAAACTGCAGAATCTTTTGTTGTGCACCCGTGATGAAATTTCTGTCTTGAAGATTGGAGACTTTGGCTTTGCAAGGTGCTATTAAATTAAGTAGAGAATCTGTTTGGATTAGTTTATTCAGTAGGAAATCTGTTTGACGTATATTTGTGATTTCTGAATTTTTTGTCCTCTGTTTTAATAATGCACCATAATAATGAACAGATATTTGACACCACAAGGATTGGCTGATACATTATGTGGTTCACCACTATATATGGCTCCCGAAATTATTCAAAACCAGAAATATGATGCAAAGGTTTTTAAACGGCCAAATTATTTTGCTAATATGTGTTATTTATTTGTTTATACTAGTACTAGCAGCTGTTGCTGCTACTACTGCTGCAGCTACCACAACTACTACCACTATCCTTATTATCATTGACATTATTATTCAAGTTCTATATACCCTTTTATTCAATATCTAGGCAGACCTGTGGAGTGTTGGAGCAATTCTATTCCAGCTTGTTACTGGAAAGCCTCCATTTGAAGGAAATAGCCAATTCGACGTTAGTAAGAAAAAAACTTTTCTTCTTATGTTAGATTTAAGATATTTGTTACATCTATATCTTTTCTCCTATTTCAGCTTTTCCAGAATATTTTGACATCTACTGGGCTAAAGTTTCCAAAAGGTATATTAGAAGAGCTGCACCCTGATTGTGTGGACTTGTGTAGAAGTCTTTTACGTCAGAATCCAGGTAAACATGAACTTTCCAAGGTCTGTATTTCTTCAATTGAATGACGAAGATGTGGAAGAACATTGCATGTTTGATTTCAAAAGAGAAAGAACGGTGCAATATGATTGAAAAACATCTGTATGATGATGTAAAAAACATAGTTTTCATAATAGGGCCTTGGACATTACTTATTTATACAGAAGTTGATATGATCTTGTCAAAATTTTAAGTACGAGGTTGGTGGTTTCAATCTTGTCCAGGATCTGGGTGCTCTTAAACTTTAATTCATTGGTTTATTGGGAGATACTACAACTTTTCACATTCAAATGGGAAATTTTGATCAAATATTTCTTCTATTGTGCAATAGTTAAAATTATGGAGGAAGAAGCTATAAGGATACTGGATATGTATTCATTCAGAAGAAACAATGAGTTCCTTTGTTTGTGATTCATTATGTTAATATAGAAAATAAGATATGCATAAGCAAGCATTAAAAGCATTATGTTAATAACTTAGAAGCCACAAATCAATCACCACTGCAAGCGTTAAAATATTTAGCCTAATTGAAGTACAGCTGCAGATTTTCAACATGTTAGGGACAAATGGAAGGTGAAAAGTAGGGCATGTATGTCCAGGCTACAAAGATGCGTGCAGACTTTGTTTCTTTTTGTCCTTTTCCTAGATCATAAAAATACAGAACAAAACAAAAGCTGCGTATTGAACAAACCAATGAATACATGAGCCATTTTAGCAAAGGGTGAATTCCAACAAGTGACTAATGAGATGGATTCAAATGCAAAAGACCTATTTGAGGTGGTGGACTTGATGAAAGGATGAAAATGTATCAAAGTAATTAGGGGGTACAAACAAAGCTTATCAAGGACTTGAAGACATTCTGAATCAATGGAACTTTACGAGGGACATAGGTTATAAATCCTTGAATCAATGGCATTCATGTCTTTGTGAGAAGGCGAAGAAAAATGGTCTTTTGAATCCTGAAAAATGGTCCTAAGATCACAATATTTAATCCTAAAGTTGGCAGAAGTTTAAGAAGGGTGCAATACATCCTTTGAAACTAAGGGTCTGATTGATTAGCATGAAAATAGTGTAAATGAAAAAAAGTCATAGGAATTGGAAATGCAATGAAATGAAATGACATGAAATTTTTTCCCCTTACATGTTTAGATAGTAGGAAAATAAGATGAAAATAAAATATTTCTTTCCTACGTGTGTCTCTCAAAATTTTCTCCAATTTCTTTTATTTTTCACAAGAAAATATTACTTTGTAAATTTTTTACGTAGACTTGCTTTGACTGAAAATAAAACTTCCTTTCACTAAATTTCCAGACACCCAAACACAAGGAAATTTTTAAATCTCCAGAATTTTTATTTCTTTCATGTAATTTCAAGCCAACCAAATATACCCTAATAAAATTTTTTAGAAGAATACGAATAGCACTACAAGAGGACATGTCTAAGTGGGTTTAATATTCTTTTAGCTACCATCGATATTGTTGAATGTTATATTATTTTTACATCTAACTTCTAATCTGAAAAAAACAAATGATTTTATTTTTGAAATCTATCTCTTAAGTTATCAACAGCAGTTTATGTATCGGTTGTTTGTTTCATATTTCATCTGATTTTGTTCTGGATACGAAGTTCATTTCTACAAATTGCGCTTCCTAGCAACTGGACACATCATTATATTACTATTCTTTTGTAGTGGAGCGGCTTACATTTGAGGAGTTCTTTAACCACAGATTCATGTATGAACACTTTATACATAGCGTGTGTAAGTTTGTGTGTGTTTATGGAGAATCTTCAAATTACTGACTCTGCCCATTAACATAAGCAGGCTGGCAGATGAAGTTCCATGTTCTTTACCATCCTGCAATCAATCGGACGATTTGTCAGATGAGCAGCGGCCTTTTGCATTGGAGGCACCAAGGCACCAAGATGCAGAAGTTCCTTTCCCTACTTTGGACATAGTTTCACAGTTGGAACCTTGTATTAGAAATGAAAAGAACATAGTTATACAGAAACGTGAGTCCCAAACTAAGGATTCTTACACAAAGGGAAATCTACTGATCACAGAAAGCTCATTGGTGATAGTGGCACCTCATCTTCATCAGGCAAAGCTAGCGTGGCAACTGCTGTAGATGGATATGAGGCATTCAGGGATAAGTACTTTTTGTACTTCCTTTCATTTTCTGTTTTCTAGTTTGTTCAATTTCCTATAGGTCGGTCTAATTCTGCAATTTGAATGCTGAACTTCATAAATGTTTTTTCATCTAGTCTCTGATTCATTGGAGCTGATTGAACGAGAGTATGTGATTGTCAATGCTCAATTCTCATCAATGGAAACCCTATCATCTTCCCTTGAGACATCCGTGGCTCAGGCGATGGTCGTGGTCGTCGCAGGGGCGATGGTCAAGGGGCTACAATCATGGGTGGGGGTGGGAGGCCACGGCGGAGGGGGTGGTTGTCGTCGTTACAAGGGGCGATGGGTAGGGGGCCCACGATAGCAGGGTGGCCATGGCGGAGGGGGTGGTGGTAGTCGTGGCAGGCCCGGGGGGGCAGGGGTGGTCGGCGGGTATATATATTTGTCAAATATATAATTCAACATGTAAGACGATCACCACAACCCTCTATCCGACTTTCTTAATGACGTGCTGTGCATGTTGCCAGCAAGCTAGGAGACAATCATGTGTTGCAAACGCCTTGTGTTGGCCGGTGCCATCTACTCGTCAGACTCTTCACTTACCTCCTTCCTGCTGGAATTATTCTATATTTTTAGGAAGTGAGATAAATGGTGTCTTGCATATTATAAATTTTAAGATTTTTAAAATGACTAATTATTAATAGCTAGATAAGAAGTTAATGTTAACTTATATTATTAATAAATTTTAATTTTATAGATGAAGTCAACTCACTTGAATAATAAGATAAATTATATAATAATTTAATATTTTAGATACAAATATTGATCGACTTTAATTTTAAAGATATATTTTAATTAAATAAAAAGATATAGTATAATAATTTATTTTTTTATTTTTTATTTTTTGTTATATTTTGATATGTTAAATATACTTATTGACAATTATTT